>SNQJ01S0017064.1:63677-74238 GCA_010110895.2 Picea sitchensis | reverse complement strand
TGTAAATAATATTATGAATATATATATATATATATATATATATATATATATATTGCAGGACTGCTGAGAGGGGAGTGTGTGCTAAAAAAGAGACCACGGTGGCTGAAGAAAGGTGGTGGAAGGCACCTGGAATGGTGGCGTTAACTTCCACCTAAACCAATACCGTATTTGGACTTCACTGACCCGAAGAACCAAGAGAGGCTCGCTGGCCCCAAAATAAATGACTCACCAGGTCGGTAGGTAAAGGGATCCTCATGAGTAATGAGGGATGGGGGTGAACTGCCCATCCGTAGAGTCCTCATACCTGACCACCGTGAGGAAAATCGTGCCACACGCAACCTTGACGAAAAGAGAAAAAGGTAGGAAGAGTGTGCGATCGAGGGAGGGATGCGAGGGAAAGAGGAAAGAAAAATGGAAAATACAGAGTGAGTGATAGCAGAGAAGAAGGAGAGTAACCTTCATTCTTAGTCACTGGAGAACAGAGACTCAGTCTCACAGCATCATGGTCTCAGCTTGGGGGTGGCTAGTGGTAAATCCGTTGGGAGTCGCTGAGCCTACGGTTGGGTGGAAACGAACACCCCTCTCAATAGTTGCATCACCTGGTGTTTTTCTAATAAGTGTTATATCTTGTATATTGAAATTTATATGCTGACATGTATGTTCATAGTCTGTGCAATTATGAGTGGTTTCAGTATAACACTGTCTGCATGGTGTTTTGATCAGAAATGATGGTTGCATGTTTTTATTGGAAAGACCACGTATGGCTTATGTTTATATATGTATATATATATGATTAACTAATACATATTTTCAAGTCTTCTCTCGAGATATTTTTTCCTATGTTTGTCCTACCTGATGCCTTGGATAGATTTCCTCACGAAGGCACCCTTTCGAGACCACTTCCTTACCTTCGAGAAGACCTTCCAGTCTAGTCTTCAAAACCTGGTGTAAATTACCTGAGGATCTGAAGGAGGATGTTATAGCTTAAGCCTTAAACTCTTGCACGAGGGATAATGGTCCTCGTATATCCCAACATTTCGGCATTTCAGTACCCGGAGTACCCAAGGGCGAGTCCCCTTGCATTCACAAGTCCCGAAACCCCGATTTGTGAAATCTCGAATTATTAGCGTGGGACTATCTGGACCATAATTTTATAAGGGAACGTGGCGGTCGGTAAGCGTTTCAGAATTTCGGCACTCAGGAAATCAAAGGGCAAGAACCTTGGTCATTGCGAGTCATGAAATCCCGACAACCGAAACCCCAAAATAGTTTAAGGTGTGGATAAGTATCGATTGAGGGATGAGATCCTGTTGGAAGATCTAAGGTCAGTTGTGACCGTTAGATTGGAGGAAGAAACGAGGGTGTTAAATGCCTCAACCCTTTTCTTTTATCTTTGTGAGTAGCGAAGAAATCGGGACCGTAGATTCAAAGGTTCATGGGAGTACCTAGACCGTCCATTTATAAGGACACGCGGTTGCTAGTAAGCATTTTGGCATTTCGACACCCAGGAAATCAAAGGGAAAGAACCCTAGACATCGCGAGTTGCGAAATCCCAACGATCAAAACCCCAAAATAGTTTAGGATTTGGATGAGATAGGATATTTTGGCACTTTGGGCCCCGAAATACCTAAGTACGTACTTCCTTGTGCTCGCGAGTCCTGAAATCCTGATGGGTAAAATACCGAAAGGACAATATGCGAGTATGTTATGATATTTTGGCATTTCAATACCCGGAATACCAAAGGGCATATTCCCCTTGTACTCGCAAGTCCCAAAATCCCGACTTGCGAAATCCCGAAATGCTAGTGTGTGGGTAAGTTATGAGTTTTCGGAGTTTCGACTCCTAGGAAACCCAGGTGTGAGACCTCCTGTCGTCGCATGTCTCCTGAAACCCCAAAATAGCGAAGCATGTTTAGAGGTAGTGTTTCAGAGTTCGGCTCCTGAAAGATCCCGATGTGAGACCTCCTGTCATCGCATCCCTCGAACTCTCGACTTGCGAAACCCCAAAGTATGAAACTTTGAAAATAAGTATAGGGCCACTAGAATTAATGTTTCGGTGTTTCGGCACTCAGGACATCTAGAGGCAAATGTCTTGTCCTCGCATATCGCGAAATCCTGATAGGCAAATTCCTGAAATGGATTAGCACAAGTGGTTTTGGCGTTTCGGTTTTTCGGTGCCCGGGACTCTCAAAGGTCAGTGTTCCTCATATTCGCTAGCTGTGAAATTTTGGGGGATGAAACCCCGAAATGAATAAAGGAATACCTGTGCCTCGATTTTACCGTATCGCGAAAGTCGATGAGTACCCTCCGATAAGGCTTGTGGCCATAACCGCCAATCATATGAGTGTGGATGAGGGGATGGCAGGGTCTGTATCAGGCCCCATAGGGATCCGAGAAACTATGTTCCTCAGAGGAAAGAAGAAAAATGACAAAAAAATATTATGCCGTAGTGGGTGTGTTACAAACAATCAACAACAAATGTCTCTAACCATGTGTCAAAGACTCTCCAATATATTCCTCAATAATATACCATAACATTAAGATATATCCCTCAAAAACACATATAAAGACATACCTTTGATCATGTAACAACTTGGTGCATAAGATCTCTACTCATCATACCTTCCTCAACTTCATCATTATCAAATGGGGTCGACTTAGAAACTGGGTCCACATGGGTCCACATAAACCCCAACATCACTTCATAAATTTATCTTGAACAATTGTTTGAGACTAGTTTCTAGATTAGTCACAAACCCTAACTTCCAACAAGTATAACTACGTGCATGTAATGAATAAAGTTCTAAAACTTATACATAATATTCTTTGATATATTCTTTGAAATGCACCCAAGTTTCTCTCCTTGATTTTGTTGGATAGTTGGTTTTCATTGATGTTGTTAGATAGTTTTTTTCCATTGATGTCAACAAATGTGATGGGTTCATTTGAAGAAGTCTACAAGAATCCCCAGAGGTGTGGTCATGAAACCCAAGGTTTTTTGAGGAATAAGGAAATGGAGGACAATGTAAATGTAGGTAACACACTCATATATGGATATTCCTCGTCATGTTGTTTCCAATGGTAAGTGGAACATCATGTAGTTCCTCACAGTTGAGGAGTTACAAGGTCATGAAGTTGGAAGCCTCGAAGAATGGTTAAGAAGCTCTAAAACAGTTACAAGTCATTAATTAAAAGGGTAAAGTGGTTATAACAAGAAAGTGCAGGTCCTCCCTTAATTTAAGTAAAGAAATCACATGGATAAGTATAAATACACTTCAAGAAGTCTCTCATTCCTCCACACACAACTCTATTGAATATATTCTATGTGAACACACTTGATCTATTTAGCGAATCTGAGGTAGCAAGTTTGAGGTAGCGAAGGAGAGAAAATGAGAAAGTTTCTATATTGCAAAGGAGAGTGAGGGTTTTCTGATAAGCCCTAATTTGGTTTACCCCACGGGTTAGAATACTAGTGTCCTATGAGGCACCCCTATAGGTTTCTTAGTTCCTATCATGCGAGACCCCGTGTGACATCTATCTTGGTCCCACAAGTCTAAGGAAAATCTATAGGAGGATGCTAGTAACAGGTTGTTGAGGCTGAGGAAGAGATATAGGTGTGTAACATAGTACATCAGGTTAGCTATAGGTTTAAAGGTATGTTCATATGCATGTTTTGAGGGTTACATGTTGATGATGTTATGGTGCATGCTTGAGACATGTCTTTGGTATCCTGTTGAGGCATTGGTATATGCTCAAGGTACATTTTATGAGCATGGTGTGAGGAATATTTTCGTACATGTATGAGGTCAATTTCTTGGTGATATTGATGCATGTTTGAGGCACATCTTGATGAGGTTATGACACATGTTTGAGGTACATGCATTGGATCTTGTGGAACATTCTTGAGGCATGTCTTGGTGATGTTGGTACATGTTGAGGTACACCTCAGTGATGTTATGGTACATTTATTAGAATCATATCTTGGCTATATTGGTATCTTGGTATCTTAGCTATCTTGGTATATGTCACATTGATGTTATCACATGCTTGGGGCACTTCACTGATTATATCTTATGGTTCATGGTGTATGACATGATTGAGACATATCATGAGTGATATGGTATATGGTTGAAGCACATGTTATGGCATAGGTTTTGGTACATGGTATGGTATAGGTTCTAGTACATGGTTGATGTACATGGTATGGCATAGGTTATGGTACATGGTTGTTTGTTTATGTACATGATTTATATATATGATTGATGTACATGGTTGATGGTTGATTTACATGGTTGATATACATGGTTTGGTGATGGTTTTGGTACCCATGTGAGTGGATCTTGTTATAGTTGGTTGATAATGGTATACCAGTGACGGTGACACTGACAGTAATAGTGATAGTTAGTATAATTAGTTGATCATCAATGACATGTTTATGTGACAATGGTAGTCACATGTTGATGTGATAGAGTGGCAATGATTGATTGATGTGGCAGAGTGACAGTGACAGTGACTTGTTGATGTATCAATGACAATGGTAGTTATATGTTGATCAATAGTAGTGAAAATGACTCTACACTTATATTTCATGGAGGAAATATGGGGCAATGAAAGGGGGTTGTAACTTTCCTCCGGTTGGTGTTCAAAAAATCAGGGAGTTGGAGCTTCCTTCAGGTTGGTGCCTATAAATTAGGGGGTTGTGGCCTCCTTCCAGTTGAAACTGGAGAATTCAGGGAGTTGTAGCTTCCTTCAGGTTGGTGCCTGTAAATCAAGGGGTTGGTGCCTCCTTCCAGTTGGTTCTAGAGAATTGGGAAGTTGGTGCTTCTATGAATGTATTCTTGATATATATATATATATATATGTATATAATGATTTATTATATATATATATACACATTCAATGGTTTTCTCCCATTTGGGTTTCCACATAAATTCTTGTGTAATGTGTATCTATTGTTGTTTATTATGAACTAATGAATGATATTGTTTATGATGCCATGATATATTGAATTCATAAGTGATAAAATATTGAATACTACTATTAAAGTTCAATTTTATTGAAAGTGGTAAAAAGTACTTATACTAAATCACATCCCCCTCTCAACATTTCAACAAATTTGTCACTGAAAGGAGATATAGTGAAAATTGAATATCTTCATGAATTTTGGCATATTTTGGAGAGAAAACTTGTATGAAATTCCATGCACTCAATATTCGATATTGGATTCTTAAAATCACACACAAAATACTAAAGACCATACTCTTTCTAATGCAATTGGTCTCATAGAATTTGGATCCTCTATGAATAAGCTATGACTATTTTACTTGGAACACTTGTTTGAGACTAGTTATAGGACTAGTCAAAACCCTATCTTCCATAGAGTGTATCTCCAAAAGTACAACCACCCAGAAGCTAAAATTTTTACCACGGGTACCTTGATATTTCTTCTCAAATGAATCCAAGTTTTGATATATAACTAATTCTATAAAAAATGTTATAGAAAAAATGGTAAGATGAATTTTAAGAATCATACCTTAGAACACATCATCACAAGACTTCATATTCCCTTGTAATTTCTCCCTTCTTCACTTCATGTTCACTCTAAAATTCGTTTCCAATATTGTGCTAAGAGATCACAAGATTTAATAATTAAAATGTGAGGTTCTTGTTCAACAACACAGGTATTCCAACAGAGGATGAACACCTTCAGTAACCACTCACATAAACAAATCAAAGATCAACACACCGATGTTTTCATGTGGTAAAACCCCTACGGGGAAACATCCACGACCCCAACCAACACGACCACTTGGAGCAATTTATTAATGCAAAGAAAAAGTTTACAGAGAGATTTTACAAGAGATTTTCTCACAATCGATCATCGACAAATGACCCTCCATTCTCTTTAAATAGAGATCATGGACCAATCGGGTGTTAAGCCATAGATCAATGGTCGTTAAGATCGAGGAGAGTATGAACCATCAGATCACTTTGTGTCAGGAACATATCATGACCATCCGATTTTCTAACTACAAATGCATACTAAAGAAACACACTAGAAAACACACTTTTACCTAACAACACAATAGAACAAGTAGATCTTACTAACTCATAAGTGTCTAAATATCCTAACATCCCCCCTTAAGAACAACTTGGGATAGGATTGAAGGATTTACAATAGTGACACAATAGGAGAAGGAAGGAGTTATTAGAGCCTATCCGCCCTTAACGACAACTTCCTGAACTCCTAACATAGATCGAAGTTTGGAAAACTTCACTTCTGTAAGAGACTTTGTGAAAATGTCTGCAACTTGATCTTCTGTAGGGAAAAAGAGCACTTCAATAACTTGATCATGAATGAGATTTTTGATGAAGTGCATGTGTAGCTCGATGTGTTTTCTACGTTGATGTTGAAATCGGTCTTTGGCAAGATTGGTGGAACTCTGATTTTCACACCAAAGTCTGGTCGAATGCTGGTGCTGGAATCCAAACTTTGAAAGGATATGTCATAGCCACAGGGCTTCCTGACTTGCACTTACCGTTGCTCGGTACTCTACTTATGTTGAAGAAAATGCAATATCTGGTTGTTTCTTACAGGCCCAAGTGACAAGTCTTGAACCAAGGCTGAAAACATAACCTGCAGTAGACTTCCGATCATCAGGGTCGTTGACCCAATCTGAATTCGTGAAACCAACCAATAAAGGAGTCCCCTCTGAAATGTAATGTATCCCGAACTGAACTGTACCATGAACATAGTGAAGTATCCTTTTAGTTGCTTTCCAATGGATTTCATGGGGTGTTTACATATATTGGGAAACAAGACCGACAACAAAGGAAATATCGGGATGGGTATGAGTCAAGTATAAGAGGCTACCAACTAACTGACGGTACAGGGTGGCATCAACTTCAGGAGAAGTACAGGTTTCATAAAGCTTGACTCCAGACTAGAAGGGAGAAGGGGTTGTTTTACAATCGTCCATGTGAAAGCGACAAACAAGGTTACAAGCATACTTAGACTGGGAAAGACAAATTCCTTCATTGGTTTGCAAAACTTGGAGGCCAAGGAAATAATGCAAAAAGCCTTATTCTGTCATTCAAATTTCTTCTTAAGGCTAGTTTTCACATGGTTTAAAAGTTTTGATTCACTACCAGTAAGGATAAGGTCATCAACATAAAGGACAAGGATTATGAGATGGATTCCTACTTTATTGGTATAGAAATTAGGATTAGAATGGCATCTAGAGAATCCAGTGGAAATAAGAAAGTTATCCATTTTGGCATACCAAGCTCGGGGACCTTGCTTGAGACCATAAATAGATTTCTTGAGGCGACAAACAAGGCTAGAGTCATTCTTGACATAGCCAGGAGGTTGTTCCATGTAGATTTCTTCTTGCAAATATCTGTGCGAGAAGGCAGATTTAACATCCATCTGATGGACCTCCCATTTATGTGAGGTGGCAAGGGAAAGAACAAGGTGGATGGAATTCATTTTTGCTACAGGGGCAAAGGTTTCATTATAGTCAATTCCTTCAACTTGGGAAAATCCTTTGGCAACCAACCGAGTCTTGTGTCTTTCAACACTTCCATCTGATGCATACTTAGTTCTGTAGACCCATTTGAATCTAACAAGTTTTATTCCTTTTGGAAGATGTACAAGATCCCAAGTATCATTTTCCATTAAAGAATGATACTCTTCATTCATTACTGTATCCCAATCTGGATGACCTGAAGCTTTTGCAAATGTCTCTGGATCATGAGTTTCTAAAACTTGAGCCAAAAGAGAACAGGCTTGCTGGAACTATGAACATGTTCGATGATGATCTAAAGCATCACCGACAAGATCACCAGTTGCTTCTCGTGTTGAACAGACCCATCTAGGAAGCAGTGGAGTTGGTGTTGTTTCAAGTTCAAAGGACTCATATGGAGGAGGGTGAGAAGGCAGAGGTGGATTTTCATCCTCACTGTCATCATCTAAAGAAGAAACCAGATCATAATAAGGCACAAGCGTTGATGATGGATCGCAGGCCAAAGAAGGCACAATCGTCGAATTAGGCTTGTAGGCCAAGAGATTTTCATCAAATTTAACGTCTCTTCTAATAATAATTTCATTACAATGTTATTGAAGAAGTTTGTAACCTTTGACATCTTCAAAATAACCAACAAATATACACTTCTCTAATGCAGGAGCATCTCTCCACATCATCCAGCCAGCCATCCAACCACGTTAGCGGATTCAAATCACATGTTGAAGAGAGGCATAGCCCTCGTTTTCAAATTTAAACCTGAATGTAATTTAATGATTTAGGTTGTTAATCCAAGAGGCCATGATTTGCACATGCATAGATAGGTAGGTAGGCCTTTAATGTTTGTAAGGCTGAGATCTAGATCCGATCTGTGGACTAGATAACCCATTCAATGCTATTGAATAGGGTAGGTGAGATTGGAGGGAAGCGCTCTAAGAGCCCCCTCATGTAAAAGATCTTTGGATATCATTTTGGTAAGTAGAGAGGAGAAGAAAGGATAGAGAGTGTAAGAGAGAAAGAGCAGGATCCGAGACCTTGTTACAGGTCGTGCTCAGGAACACCTTGTAAAAACAGGCATTTGCCGTTTAATACAAAAACAACAGAATTTCTTGCATATTTTCTGTGTTGAATGAATGTCTATATGTGTTCTTCATATGTTGTGAATGTATGCTATGTTTGGGCATTTTCAGAGAGTTGTTCGATTTTCAGGCTTGGAAGGTTCTTTGTGGTTTCATGCCAGGAGGGCGTGACAGAGTACTGTGGTCTCTGAATACTAGTGCATAGAAGAACTTCTGAACTCTACGGAGTCAGACAAAGACGTGACAGGTGGGCACAGTAGCTGAAATCATAAAATCAGAGAAGACCTATGAGGTTTCTAAACACCTCAGGAGGCAAGGCTATGTAGGAGAACACAATTGTAGACATAAAATCTCTTTGAGTTCTGTAAAGATCTACCAAGTGGGCACTGAGCAGGTGCAAGGAGTGCACAGAAGACAGAAACTCTACTATGAGTTATGTACAACTCTGGCAGGAGGGTATTGAGACAGTGTGCAGGTAGGCACAGAGAGGAAGAGGACTCTATTGATTTCTGATATTGAAGAAGAAACCACTGAAGGACCTTCACAGGGTTGTTGAACACCCTGAAGACTCAGCAATAGGTTGCTTGATCAAACACGTAACCAGGAGGGCATCAGTTTCTCCATCTGAAGGAGAAAGGGAAAAAGGACCGAGTTCCTTAGGAGTCTGAGTCGCATAAAAGCTCAGAAGAGATAGTACTGTGTGTGAAAAGACTTTGCAGGAGCGCAAAAGTCATAGAATCCTTCAAGGATTCAGGAATAAAGCTCAGGAGAAGCAACGTTTTTATACGTCCAGGCAAGACTCAAGGTGAAGAGTTCACAGAGGGAAAGGAAACAAAGGTCGAAGACTTTGAGAATTTAGAAATTCTTCTAAGTCTGGGAAGAAAAGCGTGAAGCTTGGGAGGAGAGACAACTACTGTCAGATTCAGTCGAAGAGATCTAGACCGTTGAAGGTTTCCCACATCCAGGAGGCAGTGCAGGAGGAGCACACAGGAAGAACGGATCTGGACCATCGGATCTTAGTTTAAATACCCGTCAGCCATTAGATCTGATAGGAGCTGCGAGGGGTTTAAAGCTTTCATGAACAAAGGGAGCGAAAGTCCCAAAAGGCGTTGGCATATCGAGATTTCATCATTCGAGAGTTCAGAGGTCCTGAGGACAAGAGGTTGGGACACTCCACATCGAAAGTCCTGAAACAACGAATTGAATCTGAGTCATCCATCTGCGGGAGGACATGTGTTACGGGATCGTCGTTTTCGGAGATTCGGGCACCGAGACTCACAGAGGTGAGTATCGCGACTTCACACCTGGTGAAGTCCCAAAAGGATCACAATCATCCATTCGTTGGGACACGTGGCAGAGATCAAGGAACTCGTCGGTATTTCGGCTACCGGGGTTTCAAGTTGACAGAATATTTGCGCACTGGGGAATCACAGGTCGCAAAATCGTGAAGTGAATAGGGACTGTCCATCATAGGAGGACACGTGGCAGCAATCCAGACTTTTGGGGAAAATCCTGAAGGGAAATCCAAGTCGGCATATCGGGATTCGACATTTCGGGAATCCTATGGACAAGAGGTCTGAGTATTTCAATGTTTGGAAACTCGAAATCGCGAAAGAAGAGGAATGCCAGGAAATTGCCATTTCGACATTTCGCACTTCGACATTTTGGGAGTTGAGAGGACAGGAGGTTGGGCGCTCGCGTCAATAAGTCCCGAAAGAAATAGGACTGCGGTATTATGAGAAGTGGTCACATGGACCAGAGCATAAACAGGTGGGGCTAAGGCGAGAAAGGACATTTCGGTGTTCGGGAAGTCGAAGGGTCAGAGGATTCTTGACATTGGGATTCAAGAAGTCCTGAAACCCAAAATACTATCGGGGAAAATTCACGGTCGTGTATACATAGGTGTTGGACACACCTACCACACTTAGAGGGGGGGGTGAATGAGTGTGGGGCTCTTTT
>SNQJ01S0017064.1:49526-61699 GCA_010110895.2 Picea sitchensis | reverse complement strand
TTGGACATATAACATTCTCATCAAGGGAATCATATCAATCAATTACTTGACATCAACCAATGACATCAATCAAACCAAACCATTTACATCAATGACATATGATCCAACAATCTCCCAAGTAATCAAACCATTGGAATCAATGAAAAACCATTGGCATCAATGACAACATGATCCAACAATAGGCTGTAAGGGGAAAGAAGGACCTGTGGATCGATAGGATGGAGATTCCAGCAGGGAATCAAAAGAGTCGATTCGGCTCATAAAATAGATTGAACGATCCTTAAGACTGGGAGGTCGCGCAGAGACTCTGTCGAGGCAGAGGAGTGTCTACGTCAAATTGGTATCAGATCTTGATTCTTGTCTGTATATTTCAGGCAAGAGAAGTAGGAGGAAAAGGAGCAGTCTGATACACATAAAACTGGTATCAGAGCAAGAACTTTGTTTGTACATTGCAGACAGAAGGAGTTGATGGCTAGAAAACATCATAGACTGTTGAGAGGATGGTTGAGGCATGCTGAAAACCTCGATGGACCTGAGGAAGTGGTTCAAATATGTGAGCCAGAGACTGGGAGAAATCTCAGTGATGTTGAAGATGAAATGGGATCGCCTGAAGATCTCAAGAATTGTCAGGAGGGCAGAGAAGAAATTCCAAATTTCCAAGTGGGCAAAGGGTTGAGATCACTGCAAGATCTCACAGACTATCATGAGCACAACCGAGAGTTTCCAATTTTCCAGGTGAGCAAGGGAACAGAGACGAGACTAGCTGAAAGTCTCATGGACTCGGAGGTGATTTCAAGACAGCAAGGGTTAATGATGAAGATGGGGTCAGTTGATCTCATAGTCTTCTAGGGAAGCAACAGGAAAATCCCATATTGCCAAGTGGGCAGGGATAAGCAAATGAGACTATCTGAGGGTCTCATAAACTCAGAGTTGGGTTTGGATCAACATATGAAGTTGACAGAAGAGGAGGATCTAAGGAATCTTCTAATGATTGGGGGAATCCGGATATTCCTACCACTTGCCCAAGGCGAAGTAGAAGTCTGCATTGCAGATGTTGAGGCAGCAACAACAGAAGCAGGAAAACCAACTGAGACTGTCAGGAAGGAAGAAATGGAGGAGACTTTGGCAGATGCCCAAGAAGAAGTAGAGGATGATGAGAATTCCGAGGAGTGGCTCAATACTTTCAGCCAGGTAGCTGAAAGGACTGCAACATGGGAGTTTACAGAAGAATAAGAAGAAGAAGAAGAAGAAGCAAACAACATTAGTTTGGCTGATCTGTATAAGAAAATTGAAGCCCTGGAAGAGAGGGCGAAGTTGGAAGCAACTAATGAAGAAGACATGGGAGATCATTGCGATCTGCCAAACTACAGAAAATTTTTGCAACCGAGGAGACTCCATGAGTCGAGCCAACCAATGGAGCAGCTGGACGAAGAGATTGAGAAGATCAGAGAGATGATGATCAGGTCAGTAGAGACTGCTAGCGAGGAGAAGCTGAGTAGAGAAGCAGAAGAAGAAGCAGCAGCAGTGTGGTAGCAACAACAACAGTAAGGAACTGGAGTGAGGAGACAACTCCATATGATGGTTTGGGATCCAGGAGGATTTCCACTGTTGAGAGTGGAAGCTCATGAGCAGGAGCTCATGAATTTTGTAGCTAAGGAGTATGATGCAAGAGTATCTCTCCACATTATCCAACCAGCCAGCCAGCCACGTCAGCAGATTCAAATCGCGTGTTGAGAGGCGTAGCCCTTGTTTTCAAATTTAAACCTGAATGTAATTTAATGTTTTAGGCTGTTGAGCCAAGAGGCCATGCTTTTCACAGGCGTAGATAGGTAGGTAGGCCTTTAATGTTTGTAAGGCTGAGATCTAGATCTTATATGTGGACTAGACAACCCATTCAATGCTATTGAATAGGGTAGGTGAGATTCGAGGGAAGCACTCTAAGGGCCCCCTCATTTAAAAGATCTTTGGATCTCATTTTGGTAAGTAGAGAGGAGAAGAAAGGATAGAGAGTGTAAGAGAGAAAGATCAGGATCCGAGGCCTTGTTACAGGTCGTGTCAGGAACACCTTGTAAAAATAGGCATTTGCCATTTAATACAAAAACAACAGAATTTCCTGCATATTTTCTGTGTTGAATGAATGTCTATATGTGTTCTTTATATGTTGTGAATGTATGCTATGTTTGGGCATTTGCAGAGAGTTGTTCGATTTTCAGGCTTGGAAGGTTCTTTATGGTTTCATGCTAGGAGGGCATGACAGAGTACTGTGGTCTCTGAATACCAGTGCATAGAAGCACTTCTGAACTCTGCGGAGTCAGACAAAGACATGCCAGGTTGGCATAGTAGCTGAAATCATCAACTCAGGGAAGACCCGTGAGGTTGCTAAACACCTCAGGAGGCAAGGTTGTGGAGGAGAACACAGTTGCAAACATAAACTCTCTTTGAGTTCTGTAAATCTTTGCCAAGTGGGCATTAAGCAGGTGCAAGGAGTGTACATAATACATAAACTTTGTTGTGAGTTCTGTACAACTCTTCCAGGAGGGCATTGAGACATTGTGTAGGTAGGCACAGAGAGGAAGAGGACTCTGTTGAGTTATGGGATTGAAGAAGAATCCACTGAAGGATCTTTACAGGGTTGTTGAACACCCTGAAGACTTAGAAATAGGTTGCTTGGGCAGACACGTAACCAGGAGGGCATTAATGATGCAGGAGCATCGCTCCATGTTAGCCAGCCAGCCACGCCAGCAAATTCAAATCGCTCATTTAATGGAGGCGCAACCTCATTTAGAATTTTAAATGAATGTAATTTAAATGCTTAGGCTGGTTAGCTAGGAAAGCCATGGCTTTGCACAGGCTGTAGATAAGATAGGCATTTAATGTGTGTAGTGGCTGAGAGCTAGATCCGATTCTGGACTAGACAACCCATTGAATTTAATTTATTAGAGTAGGTGAACCTGGAGGGAAGCACTGAGAACACCTCAGGAAAAAGATATTTTGAGATCTCATTTAAAAAAAAAAAAGTAATGGTAGAGTAAGAGGAGAGCCGGGGAGAGCTCAGGAACATCATTGTAAAATACAAGCATTTTCCATTGTTAATATAACAGAGCAGTTTTTCCTGCATTATTTTGTCTTATATGCATGTTTGTGTGTGTCCCATATATATGCTATGAATGTATACTGTAGTTGTGCATTCTGCAGGAGTTTGTTTGATTCAGGTTGGAGGTCTTTGAGGCTTCATACCAGGAGGGTCTGACAGAACGCTGAGGGTTCTGAGAGCCGGTGCACTGAGGATGCACTTATGAACTCTTAGGAGTCAGACAAAGACGTGCTAAGGCACAGGACTGAAGTCAAAAAATCAGGAGAAGAATACCTGGGAGGTTGTTGAACACCTCAGGAGGTAAGGTTGTGTAGCTGAGACACAGTTGCGGACAGAATCACTGAGGATTCTGTAGAGCTCTGCCAAGTGGGCATTGATAATACGCACGGGTTGCGTTGGAGAAGAACTCTGCTAAGAGTTTGAAGGAAGACCAGAATCACTAAGGATTCTGAGAAGCTCTGCCAGGAGGGCATTGAGCAGGTGCAGAGGGTGCACAGAGGAAACCTAGAACTGTTGAACATTATGTGGGAGAAGATACTCCACCAGGAGGGTGTCGAGAAGGTGTGCATACAGGCACGGGAAAATAGAGAACTCTTTGAGTTCTGGATGCGAAGGGAGAGTCCACTGAAGGGCCTCCACTGGGTTGCTAAATACCCAGAAGTACTCAAGAAGAGGCTTGAGCAGAAGGATAGCCAGGAGGGAATCCATTTCATTCTCCATCTGGAGGAGAAGAAGGGTAAAATCCCTCAAGGGGTCTGAGCTTTCAAGAAGCTCAGGAGAGACAGCGTGGTACAGTCGCGAAGACTCTATAGGAGGTAGAGGTCATATCTCCAAAGATTTAAGAAGGAAGCTCAGGAAGGCAACGTTGTATACGCGCAGCGAGACTCAAGTTCGAGGAGCTCATAGAGGGAACAGGCAAAGGTCGAGGCCTCTGGAAATTTGAATCTCTTCCAAGTCTGGGAAGGAAGCGCGACATCTTTGGAGGAGCGACGACAACCGTCAGATCAGCCTAAAGAAGAGATCTAGATTGTTGAGGAGATTTACGTCCAGGAGGAACCACAGTAGGTGGAAGTGGCGAGAGGACAATTACGTCCAGGAGGAGCCAGAGTAGGTGGAAGTGGCGAGAGGACTGGGACCATCCATTGAAGAGGACACATGTCGGAGATCTAAGGATCTCGCGATCTCGGGAGCTCGCAGGGTGAGAGTCCAAGCATTTGGTTCTCCGAGTCACGAGGATGCGAGGTGCGGGAAGAGGACAGTCGTTGGATCTGGATCGTTGGAGAACTGTCCGATCTGCATGTGGGATCATGTATCAAATCCTCGTGAGAGAATACTCGAGAATTTGGCCACGGAAATCACGAAGTCGCGAGGGAAGGAGGTCACGAGTCTCGGCATCTCGGGTAGGAATGTGTGGGCCATAGAAAACCGGCGAGTGGAATCCAGGTGGCATGAAGACCTCGGGATCTCGCCGTGAGAAGTCCCGAAATATTGGTGTTAGGACTCAAGATCCTGTGAGGTGCAAAGTCTCAACGAGATAATAGACCGTTGAAAAGTCAACTCACGTACACCTCCACACTTCGGCACATCGGGTGTCAAGAGTTGGAAAATCAATGGTTTGATATAGTGAGTCGCGAGGCCACGGAGGAGATAAGGCCACGGACACAGAAGTAGTGGTCATATGATGGAAGCTTAGTAGGAGGGCTAGCGCATAGGAGCCGAGGGCTCATCGATAAGTCGGGAATCAGGATTCACGAGGACAGAGGTTTGTGGCAGCGGAAAGTCCGAAACCCCGACGCCCGACAATAGTCTCCTGTGGGGGAAATTGGTCACGGTCAGGTGTAGAGGTCATGCAGGTGAACGAAGGACCTGTGGACCGGGTCATGTTTGATAGGGATTCCACTTGGGAATCTAAAGAGCCAATCCGGCTCAAGAGAGAAAGGGGATTTGAGAACGATCCTGAGAGAGGGAGAGAGCGACAGGGCGAGGTCGCGTAAAGCACCTGCGTCAGGTGGTATCAGAGAGGGAACTTCATCTGTATATTTCAGGTGAAGAGAGAGGAGAGGAGAAGGAAGACAGAGTTACTGGAGGACTCTATAAGGATTTGTTTGCAGGTAGGCAGGATTCCATAGACAGTCAGCAGGACTGTGAGAGGATGAAGCTGGAGCACTCAAGGATACAGAGTGACAACAACAGATCTGTCAGGGAGGCAGATAGACATAGTAAGATGGATACTAAAGGCCATAAACATGCTGAAAGGAAGAGTTCAAAGCCGATGAACGTAGCAGAAATGGATAAGGAGCTCGCTGACATAAAGTGAGAGATGGAGGAGTTCGAAATGAAGATGAGGTAGGATAAGAAAGCCAAGCTGGGATGGGTATATGAATGGCCCATGAAGACGCCAAAGGTGAAATGGCCATTCAAAGAGATGATGGTCATAAGACAACATAGGTTGTTGAGAAAATGGTTGAGGTATGTTGAAAACCTCAAGGCCACAGAAGAAAAGATGATTGATCACTATTGGCCAAAGACTGGAAAGGGTCTTGATGATTGGGATGATGAAGAAGATGAATTGGGATCGTCTGAGGATCTCATAGACTACCAAGAGAGCAGTAGAAGGTTTCCAAATGGCCAAATGGGTAAGGGAACAGAGATGAGGTCGACTGAAGATCTCATGGACTGTCAGGAGGAGAGTGAGGAAACTTTGCATTGCCAGCTGGGCAATGAAAGGAGATCGCCAAGGGATCTCA
Source organism: Picea sitchensis (assembly GCA_010110895.2). Taxonomy (NCBI): domain Eukaryota; kingdom Viridiplantae; phylum Streptophyta; class Pinopsida; order Pinales; family Pinaceae; genus Picea; species Picea sitchensis. The sequence goes on along the minus strand of SNQJ01S0017064.1, from coordinate 55,858 downwards.
AATACTTCCAGGAGGGCAGCGAAAGCATCGAAGACTGCCAGGGAGGTAGTGGAAGCGTATTGAACTGCCAGATAGGCAGAAATGAACATTCGAGACTCTCTAAAAGTCTCATGGACTCAGAGAAGAGTTCAATTCAACAAGGAGTGTTGATGAATATGGGATCAGTTGATCTCATGGTCTTCCAGGGAAGCAGCGGAAGCATCCCATATTGCCAGGTGGGCAGGGATGAGCAGATGAGACCATCTGTGGGTCTCATAAACTCCAAAGTGAGTTGGAATCAGCTGGAGGAGCTAACAGAGCAGATGAGACTGCCTGATGGTCTCATAAATTCAGAGAATATGGAAAAGGATCAGCAGGTGCAACTGACAAAAGAGGAAGAAGATCAGAATGGTATTCTGGTGATTGGGGGAATTGAAGTATTCCTACCATATGCCCATGAGGAGGCAGAAAATTCTATTGCAGATAATGGTGCAACAATAGCATAATAGTCACGACTGATAATGACTGTTAAGGAGGAATTGGAGCAGGTAATTGAGACTGCCCAAGCACGAGCAAAAGCTGAAGAAGTTGTAGCATTGGAGCTGACAGCAGAAGAAGAAGCAGAAGCAGAAGAAGAGAGTGAGCATTCTGAGGAATGGCTCAATGCATTCAGCATTGAAGATGAAGAGACTGCAACAGGGGAGTTTGCAACAGAAGATGAAGAAGAAGATGAGCATTCTGAGGGGTGGCTCATTAGTTTCAGCTAGGGGCTGGAGAGAAAGAAGTTGTAGCACTAAAGCTAGCAGCAAAAGAAGCCGAGGAGTGAGAAGATAAAGTTATCACTCCATGGGAGATGGAGCTAGCAATGATGGAGGATTGGCTGAACAATCCAGGTCCAGCAAGATAACTGACAGAATTTGAGTTGTTAGAGAAGAGGATGACTGAGCAATAGGTTAGTCAAGAAGATACTGCAGAGCTGAAGTTTGCAGCAGAGTGGCAACTTGAGGCCACAAAAGAAGGTGAAGATGAAGAAGATGGCATGGGAGATCATAGTGATCTGCCCATGTGCCAAAAATTTTTGCAGCGGAGGAGACTGCAACAATAGGACCAACCACTGGAGCAGCTGGACGAAGTGATAGAGGAAATCAGGGAGCTGATGTTGAAGTCAGCAGGCACTTCCAGCAAGGAGCAGCTGAGCAGAAGGAAAGAAGCAGCATCAGCGCAGTGGAAGCAGCAACAACAACAGAATGGAGCAGATGGGAAGCTCCAAAGATTGATTTGGGATCCAGGAGGATTTCCAACAGCTACAAGGGAAGCTCATGAGAAGGAGCTCATGATTTTTGCAGCTGTGTAGTATGATCAAGAGCATCGCTCCATGTCATCCAGCCAGCCACACCAGCAAATTCAAATCGGGCATTTAATGGAGGCACAACCTCATTTAGAATTTGAAATGAATGTAATTTAAATTCTTAGGTTGGTGAGCCAGGAAAGCCATGGATTTCCACAGGCTGTAGATAAGATAGGCATTTAATGTGTGTAGTGGTTGAGAGCTAGATCCGATTCTGGACTAGACGGCCCATTGAATGTAATTTATTAGAGTAGGTGAACCTGGAGGGAAGTGCTGAGAACACCTCAGGAAAAAGAGATTTTGAGATCTCATTTAAAAAAAAAAAAGTAATGGTAGAGTAAGAGGAGAGCCAGGGAGAGCTCATGAACATCATTGTAAAATACAGGCATTTGCCATTGTTAATATAACAGAGCAGTTTTTCCTACATTATTCTGTCTTATATGCATGTCTGTGTGTGTCCCATATATATGATGTGAATGTATACTATAGTTGTGCATTTTGGAGGAGTTTGTTTGATTCAGGTTGGAGGTCTTTGAGGCTTCATACCAGGAGGGTGTGATAGAACGTTGAGGGTTTTGAGAGCCGGTGCGCTGAGGATGCACTTCTGAACTCTGAGGAGTCAGACAAAGACGTGTTGAGGCACAGGACTAAAGTCAACAACTCAGGAGCAGAATACCTGGGAGGTTGTTGAACACCTCAGGAGGTAAGGCTGTGTAGATGAGACACAGTTGTGGACAGAATCACCGAGGATTCTGTAGAGCTTTGCCAAGTGGGAATTGAGCATACACACAGGTTGCGTTGGAGAAGAACTTTGCTAAGAGTTTGAAGGAAGACCAGAATCACTGAGGATTCTGAGAAGCTCTGCCAGGAGGGCATTGAGAAGGTGCAGAGGGTGCACAGAGGAAACCCAGAACTGTTGAACATTCTGTGGGAGAAGATACTCCTCCAGGAGGGCGTCGAGAAGGTGTGCAGACAGGCACGTGAAAATAGAGAACTCTTTGAGTTCTGGATGTGAAGGGAGAGTCCATTGAAGGGCCTCCAATGGGTTGATGAATACTCAGAAGTACTCAAGAAGAAGCTTGAGCAGAAGGATAGCCAGGAGGGAATCCATTTCATTCTCCATCTAAAGGTGAAGAAGGATAAAATCCCTCAAGGGGTCTGAGCATTCAACAAGCTCAGGAGAGACAGCGTGGTACAGTCGTGAAGACTCTACAGGAGGTAGAGGTCAGATCTCCAAATATTTAAGAAGGAAGCTCAGGAAGGCAGCGTTGTATACGCGCAACGAGACTCAAGTTCGAGGAGCTCGCAGAGGGAATAGGCAAAGGTCGAGGCCTCTGGAAATTCGAATCTCTTCCAAGTCTGGGAAGGAAGCGCAACGGCTCCGGAGGAGCGACGATAGCTGTCAGATCGGCCTGAAGAAGAGATCTGGATCGTTGAGGAGATTTACATCCAGGAGGAGCCACATTAGGTGGAATTGGCGAGAGGACATTTACGTCAAGGAGGAGCCACAGTAGGTGGAAGTGGAGAGAGGACCGGGACCGTCCATTGAAGAGGACGCGTGTCAAATATCTAAGGATCTCGCGATCTCGGGAGCTCGCAGGGTGAGAGTCAAAGCATTTGGTTCTCCGAGTCACGAGGATGCAAGGCACGGGAAGAGGTCAGCCGTTGGATCAGAATCGTTGGAGAACCATCGGATCTGCACATGGGATCGTGTATCGGAGCCTCACGAGAGAAGACACCCAATTTGGCCATGGAAATCTCGAAGTCGCGAGGGAAGGAGGTCACGAGTCTCGGCATCTCGGGTAGGAATGTGTGGGCCATAGCAAACCGGCGAGTGGAATCCAGGTGGCACGAAGACCTCAGGATCTCTTCGCGAGAAGTCCCTAAATATTGGCATCAGGATTCAAGATCCTACGAGGTGCGAAGTCTCGGAGAGATAAGAGACCGTTGAAAAGTCAACTCACGTACGCCTCGGCACTTCGGCACATCGGGTGTCGAGAGTTGGAAAATCAAGGGTTTGATATAGCGAGTCATGAGGCCGTGAAGGAGATAAGGCCACAGACACATGAGTAGTGGTCATATAATGGAAGCTTAGTAGGAGGGATAGCGCATAGGAGCTGAGGGCTCATCGGTAAGTCGGGGATTTGGGATTCACGAGGACAGAGGTTTGTGGCAGCGGAAAGTCCGAAACCCCGACGCCCGACAATAGTCTCCCGTGGGGGAAATTGGTCACGGTCAGGTGTAGAGGTCGTGCAGGTGAACGAAGGACCTGTGGACCGGGTCATGTTTGACAGGGATTCCACTTGGGAATCTAAAGAGCCAATACGGCTCAAGAGAGAAAGGGGATTTGAGAACGATCCTGAGAGCGGGAGAGCACGACAGGGCGAGGTCATGTAAAGCGCCTGCGTCAATTAGTTTCTCCATCTGAAGGAGAAAGGGAAAAAGGACCGAGTTCCTTAGGAGTCCGAGTCGTAGAAAAGATCAGAAGAGATAGTACTGTGTGTACAAAGACTTTGCAGTAGTGAAAAAGTCGTAGAATCCTTCAAGGATTCGAGAATAAATCTCAGGAGAAGCAACGTCTTTATACGCGCAGGCAAGACTCAAGGTGAAGAGTTCACAGAGGGAAAGGAAACAAAGGTCGAAGCCTTTGAGAATTCAGAAATTATTCTAAGTCTGGGAAGAAAAGCGCGAAGCTCAGGAGGAGCGACAACTGCCGTCGGATTTAGCCGAAGAGATATGGACCGTTGAAGGCTTCCCACGTCCAGGAGGTAGTGTAGGAGGAGGGCACAGGAAGAACGGATCTAGACCATTGGATCTTGGTTTAAATACCCGTCAGCCATTAGATCTGAAAGGAGCTATGAGGGCTTTAAAGCCTTCATGAACGAAGGGAGCGAAAGTCTCGAAAGTCATTAGCATATTGGGATTTTGGCATTCGGGAGTTCGGAGGTACTGAGGACAAGAGGTTGGGACACTTCACATAAAAATTCCCAAAACAACGAATTGAATCTAAGTCATCCATTTGCGGGAGGACACGTGTCACAGGATCGTTCGTTTCAGATATTTGGGCACCAGGACTCACATAAGTGAGTATCGCAACTTCGCACCTGGTGAAGTCCCGAAAGGATCACAACTGTCCATTCGTTGGGACACATGGCGGAGATCAAGGAACTCGTCAGTATTTTGACTATCGGGGTTTCAATTTGACAGAGGTTTTACGTCACTGGGGAATCACAAGTCACGAAATCACGAAGTGAACAAGGACCATCCATCATAGGAGGACACGTGGTAGAAATCCAGGATTTTGGGGGAAATCCCAAAGGGAAATCCAAGTCGGCATATCATGATTCTGCATTTGGGGAATCCTGTTGACAAGAGGTCTGAGTATTTCGACGTTTGGAAACCCAAAATTGTGAAAGAAGAGGAAGGCCAGGAAATTTCCATTTCGTCATTTCACACTTCGACATTTCAGGAGCTGAGAGGATAAGAGGTCTGGCGCTGGCGTCAATAAGTCCCCAAAGAAATAGGACTGCAGTCTTATGAGAAGTGGTCACATGGAGCAGAGCATAGATAGGTGGGGCTAAGGCGAGAAAGGCCATTTTGGGAAATAAAGATTTTGGTGTTTGAGAAGTCGAAGGGTCAAAGGATTCTTAACATCGGGATTCAAGAAGTCCTGAAACCCAAAATTCTATTGGGGAAAATTCATGGTCGTGTATACAAAGGCTGTAAGGGGAAAGAAGGACTTGTGGATCGATAGGAAGGAGATTCCAGCAGGGAATCGAAAGAGACGATTCGGCTCATAAAATAGATTGAACGATCCTTAAGAACGGGAGTTCGCGCAGAGACTCTATCGAGGCAGAGGAGCATCCACGTCATTCTCACTTTTAGGCTGTAATGCTTTCCTTTTCTCATTGGAAATGTGAGCCCATGCTATACTGCCATATACGCGAAAGTGAATTACATCTTGTTTAATTTTAGTCCAAGCTTCTTTTGGTGTTATATTTTTAAGAGCCTTTGTGGGAGTGCAATTTACTATGTAATTTGCATAGTTGATGGCTTCCACCCAATACTTTAGAATTAATCCCTTAGATTGGATCATATAATTAGCCATTTCTTTTAATGTGCAGTTCTTTCTCTCAGCAACACCATTTTGTTGTGGTGTATATGGAACAATGTGTTGCATTTGGATTCCCTGTGTAGTGCAGTAGCTTGTAAAATTATTGTTCACATATTTTCCTCCATTATCTATTCTTAACCTTTGAATTTGATGTCCAGATTGCTTTTCTACAAGGGCCTTGTAGGCCAAAAACTTGTCAAAAACTTCACTCTTGAGTTTTAAGAAGTAAACCCAAGTACATCTAGAAAAGTCATCAATGAAAGTTAAGAAATAATTTCACCTAGAAAAAGAAGGAGAAGAAAGTGGACCACACAAATCATTGTGAACAAGCTGCAAAGGACCTGAGGTGTGCCAAGAGGCATGTTTGTCAAAAATGTTTCGATGATGTTTGTCGAGAACACAACTGGCACAAACACCATCTCTGCATAAAACAAGAGGAAGACCAATCACCATCTGTTGATTACATAGTTGCTACAATGAGTGATAGTTTAGATGACCAAACTGCTCATGCCAAAGTTTTCTCAAGTCATCGCTATGAGCAACAAAAGCTGATGAAAAAGTTGATGACCCAAAGTTGTCAAACGTATACAACCAGGTAATGTCATCAACAATTCCAGTTGCAAGAACATGCTTAGGATCTTTTAGATCCTTGATTACAACTTGGTGAGGTTAAAAATCAATGGTTTTACCTTCACCTGAATGAGTGATTTGATATACTGATAGAAGGTTACAAGAAAGACTTGGAACGCATAATACATCATTGAAATGACCATTATCTACTTGAATTGTTCCAAATCCTACAACACTAAGAGATCTATCATCACCAACAAATATTTTCTTGGTGTTACATTCATTTAGAGAAGAAAATATGGCTTTATCCTTAGCCATATG
>SNQJ01S0017064.1:0-38274 GCA_010110895.2 Picea sitchensis | reverse complement strand
CATCATTCTACTTCTACTTCAGGGTGGCAGGACGGGGCAAGGACAGGTGGTTGTAGCCACCTTCCAGTTGTAGCCGGAGAACATAGGGGGTTGTAGCCTCCTTCATGTTGTAGCCAGAGAATTGGGGAGTTGGAGCTTCCCTCAGGTTGTAGCCTGAGAAACTAGGGGGTTGGAGCCTCCTTCCAGTTGCAGCTGGAAAACAATGGAAGTTGGTGCTTCCAATGAATGTAATTCTTCAATACATATAAGAAAAAACATTCTGTGGTTTTCTCTCGATTTGGGTTTCCACGTAAAACAATGGTGTACTGTGTATGTGTTTGATTGTTCATTTGTTCATTGCTTATTTACTCTGCATTTATTGGATAATAATGCTTCATTGATATAGAACTTGGATTATATGGTTAAAAGGGATTAAATTGCTCTATTACTGATTCACCCCTCCTTTCAGTAATCCAACAGTCGCTATTGGGAGATGAGTTGTCTGAGTAGGTTTGGGACCCTTATGTTGTTTGTTGTTGTAGCGAGGATGTTGCTTCTTGAGATACTTGAGTTTATCTTTCTGTTGGGCAATTAAGGATTTGTTGGAGGGAACTGCAGTGTTGATCACTCCAAATTGTACAAACTTATCTTCCTCTCGAATCAAAGAAGCACAAAAGGACTCAAGACTGGGTTTTTCATAAGCTTCTTCCCCTAGAGCCTCTCTCATGGCATAAAAGGTAGATACAAACACATAATATGCACTACCTATCTTAGAATAATAAGATAGATGCAATTCTCTTCCTCCATCTTTATCTTACATTCTTCACATAAAATTTTGAGTGTTTTAAACCTACATAGATAGTCTCCAAGGAAAGAAAAATCGTTTGGACTCAAGGTCAGTATTTGATTTTCTAACTGTTGTGCTCGAATAATATTGAGTTTACCAAACACAGATTCAATCGTGTCCCAAGCTTCTTTGGGGTCATCAATATCTTGAAGGTGGTACCTTAAATCATGAGAGATGGAAATTTCGATTATTTCACATGCTTTGTCATTCCTATTATCCCACTTGGCTTTCTTATCAGCATCAGTGGGCGCTTTTTCCTTTCCCAAGGTAATCCGGTACAAGCCTTTACTTATTAATAAATCTTCCATATGAGATTTCCATTGGAAGTAGTTGTTGTTGGTAAGCAAGACAGTACTTGTAGAATCCATATTAAATATGTAGATAGTGTGGATTTAAAAATTGAAACTGATGATCAGAATGGAAAGAGCTCGAAAAGTTATGTAGTTTTAAAAAAAACCGGCACTGAAAACAGACTTCTGATGCTAGAGTTATGCCCTTTTAAAAAAAAGGCACAATCGGTAACCAAATGACCACGTGATTGTGTAAGTTGATTTATGAAGTGACCCACTTTTATAAAGAGAAGTGGAGATCACTTTTACAATGAAGTTACTTTATAACAGAAAAGTTGCATGCAAAATAAATAACTCTAAAATAAAATATTAAAGCCACTTATAGTGATTCACTTTTATACTTGAAGTGAAATACACTTTACAATTTTAGCATAAAATTTTTCAAAAAAAGGTAACAAAAGAGAGACATGAACTCAAGACCTCTTACTTAATAAGGAAACTTTTACCCAAATGATCTAGCAAAACATATTGTAATGTTAAGAAGGAGGATTTGGGGTGTTGTTGTTGTTGTTGTTTTTGGTGGTGGTGGTGGTGGTGGTAGTGGTGGTGGTGGTGGTGGTAGTGGTGGTGGTGGTGGTGTTGGTGTTGGTGTTTTTGTTGTTGATGTTGTTGTTGGAGAGCTTGCTAAAAAAAGACTCTTTTCACACAAGAAACAAATTTCGCTTCTCTGAATCTAACTATAATGGTCGTATCTTAGGCAAACGAAAACCTTTACGAGTGAAACAAAAAGTGTTCCTAACTGGAATGAGTGCTTCAGACACAATGGAATAATCCTCTCTGCCCATAAATGTATGGAAATGACAGAAAGTGGAGATGAGGCAACTCAGCTTCACGATCTCAATCTTCAATAGGACCGAGTCTTCAAACAGGCTCTGATACCATGTTCGACAACACAGGTATTCCAACAGAGTAAAAACACCTTCAATAAACACTCACATAAACAAATCAAATATCAACACATCGATGTTTTCACATGGTAAAACCCCTATGGGGAAACATCCATGGCCCCAACCAACGCGACCACTTGGAGCAGTTTATTAATGCAAATAAAAAGATTACAAAGATATTTTACAACAGAGTTTCTCACAATCGATCATCGGCAAATGACCCTCCATGCTCTTTAAATAGAGATCATGGACCAATTGGGTGTTAATCCATGGATCAATGGTCATTAAGATCGAGGAGAGTATGAACCGTTGGATCACTCTATGTCGGGAACTTATCATGACCGTCAGATTTCCTAACTACAAATGCATACTAATGCATACTAAAGAAACACACTAGAAAACACACTTTTACCTAACGACACAATAGACCAAGTATATATTACTAAATCCTAAGTGTCTAAATATCCTAACAGTTCTTAATGTTTATTTATACTTTTCCAAGTACCTCCTTTACTTGAATTTAGGGCCAACCTGTAACTTCTTTGACCATACTTTGGGGCTTTCATCTTTAAGAGGGAATAAATTATCAACCATAAAGAACCACATGGTGTTCCACCTACCATTGGAAAAACCATGATGAGGAGTATCAATATATGGTGTTTTTGTATGAAAATAGAATTTCCTTCATACTCTTTTTCTCCAATCAACTTCTAGCTTCGTGATCATGCCTTCGGGGATTATTAACCACTTAAATGCTTATCCATATTTTCAGTGATTCTTGTAGACTTCTTAAAATAATCTCCCTATGAGGGTAATGATTAAAGGTATTCCATTAGGGGACCACTTTGGATACTTCTTCAAATACACCCATTACTTCTAGAGGATTATAGACTTCTTCTAGGGTTGACATACCCATTACTTCTAGGGGTTTCTAGGGATTCTAGACGTATTATAGGGTTGACATCAATGAAAACCAATTTTCCCATAATATCTCCCTCTGGCATTGATGGAAACACTCATACTCCCCTTGTGACCATTGATCCCCTTCTCCTCATGTGCTATTATTTTTGTCTCCCACTTTGATATCAATGTCAAAGGATAATTCTCTCCGACAGTATACTTTCTTTAAACAATTTAGCTTCCTCTGTCTTCATGATTATGATATTTCTCTCCTGATTTTTTTCTTTTTCCCCCCATTTTAAATTAAGGGTAACTCCTAACAATTTATCTCCCCCTATCCTCTTCTGCAAGATGTCGTGTCACGATATCAATGTGGGGCTTATTGTGTATTCCTTCTTTCCTCTCTTTCGTTGCTCATTGTCCATTGTTGCTTCCTATTATTGTAATTCACTAACTTATATTAAAATAATTCATGTCAATTTTCCTTCATCATTTAACTTCAAGTCTACATGGCTCGTCATGTCTTCAACGAGCTCACATCAATGACATAATCATTCAATAATTTTTCCTTGAAAATATAAATCCTCTTGATGGTTTATATCTATCCATATGTCATAACAATTCTCCATAACTCTGCTATTGAACTACACATACTGTTGACTAATCTGCCACTTCATTGTTATGAGAACTTCTTGAAATCTGTTGCAACTAATCATTGCATATTCCTTCTTTTCAATATGAATCAAAGATGTCTACTAGTCTACTCTATCTTTGAATCAATCTCTACAAGTATGCATGGGGATGAAAACTACTTCTTAATAAACCAATCTATCACAATACATTCTACACCTCTATCATCAAATCATTCTGAATCTTCCTTTCCAAAATATGCAAACACTTTAGACTTCCCAAAATATAGTTCTCCAATATGTAATAGTTTTTGCTTAGACTCCCCCTCTTCAATATTCACATTACTGGGAGTCTCCGAGATGGATGTATTAGAACAATATATAAGCCTTCTCTATTGTAGAATCATCATTCTAAATTCCCATGTCTTCTTCTTTACTTGTACATTCATCTTGATCTCACAACTCTATAAATCTTGTGAGTATGATCTCTGGGCGATTTTCATTCACCTATTCTTCCTATTTTTCTTTCCTTCTCCAAATTTTCTTGTACATGATATCAATGTTTTATTTTATGGAAGTATCCATCATGCTTCTACGATCATGAGCTATGTGTCCATAGTTTTGGCATTGTAACATTTAATATTGTATGGAGCCACATAACCATTTATTTCTTAAACATTTCTTCCACAAGATCTACAATCTACAACTTTATGTCCAAAGTTATTAAAAATAAGAAAATAACTAGAAAATAAACTTTAATACTTGGAAGTTGGAAGTAAGTGATATTCTTTGTGGCACAGTGCTTCTAAAGTCATGCCTTAGCTAATCTTCTCTTCTGTTGTTTCCTTCATAATGATTGAAGCTTCTTTGATACCTGGAAGTAAAAGGTCTAGTTGGAAATACATCTCTTTTGTAATCTTCTTCTTGAGTCTTATCCATTTCTAGAATGTTCTCCTTTGAGGGCTTACATTCTTCCTTCTTTATAGGGCCTTTGTTGACTTCCAGATAACTCTTAGCATTGTATTTATTCTTATTTTCCAACAACCTATAAAATTTCTCTTCAAATTTATTTACTGGCAATGTGGAGCTTCCTCTCTCTTCAACATTCTTGTTGAGCATGACAACTTCAACCCTTAATGTGACAACTTATATTTCAATATTTTAAAAATATTCGTGTTTCTTCATCATCTAGGTCTTCATTAATTCTTCCATTTTCTTTGCTTCTTCAAGTTGGGTCTTCAAGGAGATGATTTCTTCTTCAAGTCTTCTTTATTGTTAACTAATTTTTTCTTCGAGATCGTTTAAGTCCTCGGATCTTTCCTTAAGATGACTTGTCAAAATTTCTTCTTTCTTCTTTTCTTCTTTTATTCGTGATACTATTTCGACTTCCAAATAACATTTTTCTTCCAACTGATTTTTTAGTGTTTCTTCAATCCTTATGGGTTCTTCTACTTGGACCTTTAGGTTCATAATCATATGTTGGACTTCTTCAGAGTATGGATTTTGAGAACCTTCCTATAGTTTTATTAATTCTTCCTTGAGTGACTTGTTTTCTTCCTTTCTCTTTTTACCTCATTTAATGCGTTGATTAGTTCTACATCAAGATCTATTTCACCTTCTTCTTATTCTTATGAATATATCTAACATGATGATATTATTTCTTCTTGTTCTATATTAACATCTTCTTTATATTGATCAACATGTTTTGTCTCTATGATAAGAGGATATTCCTTAAATTATATGTTATGTATCTTATCTAAAATATATTTGGTTGATGAACATTTTCCAACTTTGAATTTTAACGAATCAGGTAATCAATCCAGGATAACATCCATTGTTATTTTGTTGTTCCTTTTTATTTCCTTCTTGGTTGTAGTCTTCAGAGATTTATTTGAAGTGGTGTATCCTATAAAAATTGAGTTCCAAACATCAATTCCATGTTCCTATATAAATACTCTCATCCTATGGCTCCATATCTCATAGTCCTCACCATCAAACAATGGTGTTCCATTATCAATGAAATCCATTAGCTACTTTCCAATGGTTAGACTATTTTCAATGGACCCTCTCTAATTCCAATTGTTGGAATATTCACCAATACTGAGAGTGGGGAGTGAATCAATATTGATCACTTTTTACCACTTTTAACCAAAGCATGTAATCATCAACTTATCAAAAATTTATCACTTATGATTGAATTCAAAATATTATGAACAATACTATAACCATAGATACACAATACACAAGAATTTTATGTGGAAAATCAAATGGGAGAAAACCATGGAATTCTTTGTTATATATAAAAATATTACATTCATAGGAAGCACCAACTTCCAAAAATTTTCAACACCAACTGGAAGAAGGAAACAACCCTCTAGTTTACAAGCTCTAACCTGAAGGAAGCTAAAACTCCCTAGATTCTCCAACTCGAACTAGAAGGAGGCTCCAACCCCCTGATTTATAGGATCCAACATGAAGGAAGCTCCAAATATCTATATTATCAAGAACCAACTGGAAGGAGGCTCTAACCCACTGATTTACAGGCTCCAACCTAAAGGAAGATCCAAATCCTTGTATTATCTGATTCCAACCAGAAGGAGGTTACAACCCCCTTTCGTTGCCCCTTCTTTCCTCTCTGAAATAGAAATGGAGACTCAACCTTTCGCTAAAATTGTCACTAATAATTAACCTATCACTGTCACTAATAATTAACCTGTCATTGTCACTAATAATCAACCTATCACTATCATTGATAATCAACCTGTCACTATCATGGATAATCAAACTGTCAATGTAATTGTCATTGATACTAATACATCATCATCATCATCAAAACCAAATCCATTCACATAAACCATATTCCAATATCACCAAGAAAATATCTCATAACATATTCCCAACATCACCAAGATTTCCCTCAAACCATGTGCCAAAGATATGCCTCAAGCAAGTTACATAAAATCCATGATAAACCATAAACCATGTATCAAATATATAACTCAAATTGTATGCCCAAAATCACCAACATATATCTCTATCCATGTTTCAAAGACTCTCCAATACATGCCTCAAGAATATACCATAACATAAATATATAACCCTAAAAAACACATATAAAGACATACCTTTAATCATGTAACAACTTGTTGCATAATATATCTGCTCATCATACCTTCCTAAACTTCAACATCATCAAATTGGGTCCACTTAGAAACTGGTTCTACATAGAAATTGGGTCCACATATAAGCCCCAACATCACTTCTTAAATTTATCTCGAACACATGTTTGAGACTAGTTTCTAGATTAGTCACAAACCATAAATTCCAACAAGTATAACTCTATACCTATAATGAATAAAGGTATGAAAATTGTACCAAACATTCTTTGATATATTCTCTAAAATTTCTCCAAGTTTCAGTCCTTGATTCGTCACTGAAAAAGAGATATAGATAAAATGTCATACCTTCCTGAATTTTGGCCTATTTTGGAGAGAGAACTTGTACAACATGCCACACGCTCAATATTTGATATATTATTCTAAAAATCACAAAATAATAATAAAGACTGTACAATTTCCAATGCGATTGGTCTCCTATAATTTTGATCCGCTATTAAGAAGTTAAGATTTCTTTACCTGAAACACATGATTGAGACTAGTTATAGGACTAGTCAAAAACCCTATCTTCAACAGAGTGTATCCCCAAAAGGACAACAATCCATAAGCTAAACGTTTTACCACAAGTACCTTGATATGTCTTCTAAATATCCTCCAAGTTTCTCTATATGAATAATTCTATAAACAAATTTATAGTGAAAAGGTTAATATACCTTTAAGAAACATACCTTAGAACACATCATCACAAGATTTCATCTTCCCTTGGAATTTATCCCTTCTTCACTTCATCTTCACTTCAAATATTTCTGCCAAGATTGTGATAAGAGATCACAAGATTCAATAATAAAAAATGATATGTTCTTAATTTGTATGTATACTTTTCCAAGTACTTCCTTTACTTGACTTTAGGGCCAACTTGTAATTTCTTTGACCATACTTCGGCGCTTTCATCTTTAAGAGGGAATAACTTTTCAACCGTGAGGAACCATGTGGTATGCCACCTACCATTCGAAATGGAATGATGATGACTATCAAGATATTGTGGTTTTGTATGCAATTACAATATCCTTCATACTCTTTTTCTCCAATCAAATTTGGGCTTCATGATCACACCTTTGGGGCTTCTTAACCACTTAACATCTTAGCCATATTTCCACGGCTTCTTGTAGACTTCTTCAAAGATTATTCTCATGATGGCCATGCTTAATGCTATTCTATAAGGTTACCACTTTGGAGACTTCTTAAAATACACCCATTAATTCTCAAGGCTTCTAGAATTCTTCTAAGGTTTACATCACACATTACTTCTAGGGGCTTCTAGGGCTTCTAGACTTCTTCTATGATTGGCATCAATGACAACAAACTTTCCAACAGTAGGAATTTCTCCCACCTATTTATTAAAATAGTTTGTTTGTTAAGCCCTAATATTGGCTCATTACCCCTTAATTGGGGCATATTATATTAGTAATGTTATTTTATTTATGTTGGCATTAGGCCATTAGTTGTAATTATACTTCCTAGTCTCCTATATATACCAAGGAGACATTTTCATTGTGAATCATCTTGTACTTGAACATTTAAGTGGGGTAAAAGTAGGTTGCCCCCTCAAAGAGGATTATTATCTGAAATTATCTTTTTTTCAAGGCATTGAGTACTTTTTCTAAGGTTTTTCTATGGTACATTGATATTTGGTTCTTAACATATGGTTTCAGAGCTCAAGGTCTTGGGGTTTCGCTGCTACATCTGAGACACCTTGGAATTTTCCCTATAAATAGTTTTCTACAACGTTTCAGAAGGAATGGCTTGGAGGATATTTAGTAGACGGATCAAGGTACGTTGGGTTCAAAATTTAGCTCTTGAGGCCTTATACTTTCGGAGATACATCCTATAAAATATAGGGTTATGGAATCATCCTAAACTGAGTCATTGCGGAATTTTCGCTATAAAAACTTTTCTGTAATGTTTCAGACCCTAAACTCCAGAGGATATTTACATAAATTAGTAAGGAATTTGTGGTAAACATTTCATCTTTTGGATCATCATAAATTTGTAGATACACCCTGTGTAAGATAGGGTATCTGACTAGTTCTATTGACTAGTCTCAAGAAGGTGTTCCAGGTAAAAAAATCATAACTTCTTCCTAGAGTATCCAAATTGAGTGGGACTAGTTTCATTGGATTGTGGACATTTTGTAGTATTTCGGATGTGATTTTCAAATTTTTATATCAATTATTTTGTGTGGGGCACGCTATACAAGTGAGATATTCTGGAAAGACCAAAAATCAGCAAGTTGTGGGGAAGTTACCATAAATTCTACTTGGCACATCCAATTTTTATCATCCCTGTGGCATTGCAGAGAATAAATATTAGAGAACTACATAAAATAAATTTTCATACCCATAAGGGCCGAAACTTAGGATATACAACATCATAGTAGAATTAAATATTAGAGAATCCATAAATAAATTTTCATACCCATATGGGCCGAAACTTAGGATATACAACAAAAGAAATATTGTCTAAATGTAACTCACCATCTCAAAAATCAAGGTTCAAAAGGATATCAGCCAACATGCCACTCAAAAGGGAACTTCTACACCAAAAAACCCTCCTAAAATCCTACTTGGACTTGATGAAGGTGAAGAAATGCGAGGGACATAAATGAATCCAAGCAAAAGAAGATGGATCTTCAATGGAAGCTATGTTGAATACTAAGCATTTGGATGGTTTAAAAGGGAGATCATAAGCATTGAAAAATTTTGTAACAAAGAAAGACACCTGAAAGAAAAATGCATCCCATGAAATTCATGATGAGGCACAAGGAAGGTGAATCAAGAATGGAGAAACTCCAACTTTGGCTCTTCTGAAGACCAACCATGTTCCTAAGATTGATATGGAGGGAAGTTTGATGGCAAGGACCCAATCACATGGATATTTCCAGATGGAGCAATTCTTTGATCTCCATAATGCAAAGCTACATACACAAAAGGCACGAATTGCTTTTATATTTAGAACCTAATCAATTTGTATGGTATCATGGATTTGTTTCTCAAGAAATCACTCATCACTTGACAATTTTCACATCAAAATGATAGCACACTATGATGACAATACAAGGAGCAATACCTTCTTTTAGCCAATTGATAAATCTCAAGCAAATGGTTCATCGAGCACATTGAGAACTTCTAAAGATTGAATGTAAAGGTAACATCGATATTCCGTGATGAGCACTTGATTGATGTATCTATAGGAACTTTAAGGATAAAATTCAACATGAGTAGTTCTCCTTTGGGGAACCCAAATCATTGGAGAATGCATTTAAGGTGCGAAATGTTGAAAGTAAAATATGGCTATGGCTACCGTAAGGACTAACTTAACATCTATAGAGAGAACAATGCTCCTTCTTCTAAAACACCTCAACAATTGGAGGAAAGAAAAGAAAAAGGTTTATGCTTTAATTGTGACAACAAGTATAGTAAGGGACATAAGTGTGGTGAGAAGAAATTATTCTACATATATTGTGAAGAGGAAGAATAAGAAGAACAAGAACCATCTCAAGATTAAAACATAGAAGCAATTTCGTCTTAAGAGATGACTCCCATGATATCGTGTAATGCATTGGCTAGAATTAACACTCCTAAAACCCTCATGATCGAAGGATACATCAAAAATAAAAAGGTAATAGTCCTAATTGATTCTGGTAGTACTCATAATTTCATTCACTATAAATTAGCCAAAGATCTCAATTGCTTTGTATATCCAGTGCCATAGTTTCAAGTAATGATTGCAGATGGTGGAACTATCAATTGCTCAGGAAAATGCAATAAGATCAATCTTACTATGGGGGAATATGTAATGAATAACCCAATGATTTCTATACCTATGGGTGGTGCATATGTTTTACTATACAAGTATAGTAAGGGGAATAGATGCATTGAGAAGACATTATTATACATAGACTTTGAAGAGGAAGAATTTCAGGAATTGGAACCACCAAAAGATCCATATATATAAGAGACTACTCCAACAATATATTGTCATGCATTGGTTGGAATCAATATGCAAAAAGCCCTCAATGTAAAAGGATACATCAAAAATGAAAAGGTAACCATATTGATTGATTCGGATAGTACCAATAATTTCATCAATTTCAAGGTAGAAAAATATCTCAATTGATTTGTATATCTCGCACCATAGTTTCAAGAAATGATTGAAGATGGAGGTACCATAAATTGTTCATCGAAATTCCATAGTATTAAGATCAACACGGGGGATTATTTTGTAGATAGCCCCATGATTTCCATACAAATGGGTGGTGTCGATGTTGTATTAGGGTTCCAATGGTTACAATCATTGGGAACAATGGAATTTAATTTTCAAGATCTTTTCATGAAATTTTCTTCAGATGGCAAGAAAATAGAGCTTATAGGTATCCAAGGGAAACCCTCTAAAGTGATAAGCTATAATAGTATGGAAAAAAAACTCAAAAAGAGACACCAAGGTGTAATTACACAGTTATGCTCACTTTATGTTCAAACATATATATCCTATGCTCCATCAATGATCCAGAATCGGATCGAGGAGCCTGACAGGGTTAAAAAAGGCTCAAACACGAAAGTTCTCAGAATAAATAAATAAATTCCATTGCGACTAGCTCATCACGCTAATTCCATCCATGTATTAACTTTCTCAAACGGGCGTTGTATGCGAGAGTTATCGCACTCTGACCGTTTTCCCAAACAACTAAAAAAGTCCAAAAAAAGTCAACAGTCAAAAGGTGACATGGCACTCTCTGGAGGTGACATGTGGTAGTGGCAGAAGTGACATGTGGTAGCCTGAAAGAAGGTGATTGGTCAGTGATAGGTATCCACCCAGTAGTTGACAAGTGGTATTTGTTTGGCAAATTGTTGGGTGTCATGTGGCCCAGTCATGGGTTACCACGTGGCACCATGATATTGGTTAATGGTTGGTGGAAAAAGTTTATTTGGAGTCCATGGGGGTTGATCCCATGATCTCTTGGACCAACCCAAATCTTGGTAAAGTCTCTATTACCAACGCACCACATATGTTTCTTGTTTAATGAAACACATTTAAATTTATTTAAAATGTAATACAATACTATGTGGGCAGAAGGGGGTTGGGGATAAGCGCCAACTGCTAGCCCATGGTTTATTATATGGAATGTGACCATAGTGGCTAAGGACATAGGTGATATATCATAACCACCAACATGTAGTTGTTAGCACCAAGCTTTTCGGGGGCCACGGATAAGGGTGCACCCTCCGCCATAAGACCTGGGTTGTGATACCTAGCGTGGAAAGAATGGGGGATAAGCCCTCGATTTCAGGGCTATGGTTTTGATACCCCATGTGACCTGGACTAGAAAGTACCTTTGTGTGTGTGCAGTGGTGGCTTGTGTTAAGCCCAGGACCCATGAATTGTGCCATACGACTAGGCATTTTCGGAGGAGAGGCCAGTGCGCAGCTCCTAAGGGGTTGGTGCTTGGCCATATGACTTCATATGACCCTATTTTTTGTGCGCGCACCAGGACTATGGGGCTTAACCCATATTTTTTTGGATAAGTTGGTTTTTACCATAGTTTTATGGATTTTTATTTGATTTTTATGCCTGTTATAGTGGATTTTGGCCATTATTGGGAGATATTGGGCTCTTTTTGAGCCCAAATTTTGGGAGGAAGTTGGGGAATGATAACCAACTTCAGATCTATAGAAACCAGGCCTTTTTTAGGCCATGAAGGACAGTCAGAGAAGATTTATGCTGAAGGGAAGCCAAGCCAAAGCCATTTTTATGCAGGGAAGCTGTTGAGGAGCAGACGCTTGTGGGCCATTTCTGGGAGCTCCAATCATTCGTTTTGCATGTCGTTTCTTCTGATGGGTTCTATAGATCTGGAAGAACATGACCAGAGCAATCTTGTAGCCTATTGGAACTGCTATGATTTACTTTTTGATCTTTGAACATAAATAAAGAAGTCTCCTACACTGAGACAAAGGCCTGGAGACGTAGGCAATTTTGTACCAAACTCCGTTATCACTTCTCTTGTTATGGTTTGTTTTTCTTATTGCTTCAATTCAGATCTGTATATTGTCTTATGGATTCTATGCTTGTTCATTAAATCCTTCCTCTTTCATTCAACTTCATAAATGGTTAATTAACACATGCAATTGAAAAACTCAACTACAGTCATTAAAAGATCTTTTTCGGATCAAGTGGTATTAGAGTTAGTTGACGTTTGGATTTGAGTTTTGCATGTTAACCAGGGAAAAACTACAGCATGGTGAAGGTGAGTTTGTTAAAGAGAATCCATTGATTGGATTGAGAAAGAGAGCTTCTCACAGTGAGAAGATGGCATCGGAAGAAGGGATTTCTCATGATGAGAAAGAGTTCCGGAAAAATTTCCTTGCTATTTCGGAGATGGTGAAAGTTTTGTATGAGGATTACTTGGAATGAAAAAGACCAAATATGGGTGAATCTTCAAAGGGAAAAAGTGAAGAGGAAGAGGATCCTCCTCATATTCCTCCTTCACCTCCATCATCACCTCCTTCTTCTCCTTCTTCTTCAAGTTCAAGTTCTAAATCTAATGCAAAGAAACATGTTCATAAACATAATAAGGAAATGCCATTATTAAAACTTGATGTTAAATTTGAGTTGCCAATATATGATGGTGAAGTAAATGCAAAGAAACTTGACAATTGGGTCAGGCAGATGGAGGTTTACTGCAGTGCGCAACAGATCAAGGATGGGGCCACACAAATTAAGTTGGCATCTTTGAGACTTGTAGGTACAACTCTCATCTGGTGGAAAAACAAGTTGCAAAACAAAATGCAATGAGTGGGTAATGTATTTCCATCATGGCAAAGCTTCATTTTTGCACTTAGGAAACAATTCTATCCTTTGGGTTATAAATAAAAAGCATTAATTGAATGACAATAGTTAAAACTAAGAAAAGGACAAACAGTGCAAGAGTATATTGATGTCTTTCAAAAAATGGCATTGATGTTAGATATCCCTTTACATACACAGGAAACTCTTATGAAGTATATAGGAGGTTTACCTGCACATATTAGAAACAGTGTATTCATGTTTGGACCCACTAACCTTGATGAGATTTATGTTCAAGCTACATATATTGAAGCAGGAAAAGCAGGTGTGTCAGGGGAATCATTGTCTTCAAGGAAAGAGGACAAGAGGAAATGGCATGGAAAGAATTCAAACACAATGACAAGGAAGGAAGGGAAGCCCTCTTGCAAGCATTGCAAGAAAGAGGGACATAATGAGGACATATGTTGGCAGTTGCATCCCAAGAAGAGGCCAAAGTGGTTCAAGAAAAATAATGGAATGCAAATAGTTGCAGCGACAACAAGACCCACAAACTTGGGATTGGATTCAAGTGATGAATCAAAGATCTCATTGGTTGGTATGACAGGTAAAATTGGTGAAGGCATTAATTGTAGAAGTAACTTGTTTCTAGGGATGATTTTAGGGGCTAAATTTCGCTCATGGGCTAATTTTCCATGGTTTTTCCCAAAAAACTATTCGCTATTCTAAAATGATTTGCCTAAATTCTAAAGGACAAAATTATTTTACCTTAAAAATCGCCAACATTTTAGATAAACTATATAAAATCCTTAGAAATTTGAAAATTTTTACAAAAATTTCGCCAAACATTTATAGTTGGAATATGAAGGATTAGTAAGATTCACCAAGGATTCTACATTTTAAAATAAATTTCCATCCTTAAAATCATCCCTGCTTGTTTCATATAAGGACCATCATGCGACACACTAAGATAGACACATTAATCGACAGTGGATCTCAATCTAATCTAATATCAAAAGAATTGGTTAAGCAATTGGGGTTAAAAACACAGGTACATCATTAGCCTTACACACTTAAATGGATAAGTAATCATCATCAAATGCACATAACAAAGAAGTGCACAATCAAATTTGCAATTTCATCTAAATATGTGAATGAGGTAACATGTGATGTAGTGTCGTTAAGTGAATGTGGAATGGTCTTAGGTAGTCCATACTTATATGATCGTAAAGCAATCTTCTACAGGACAAATAATCAATATCAATTAACCAAAGCAGGTCAAGATTATGTGGTTCATGCTCATCATGTTAAGGAAAATAAAAAACTTCAAACAATGGAACAATTAAAGAAGGCAGTGCAAGAAAGAAACAAACCAATAATTGTTTCAAATGAAGTAATCAATCTTAAGCAAGAATAGCAAATGATTGTTGAATGGAAAATCAATCATAAGTAGCTTCAAGATAAGCTCATGTCATGCAAATATTACAAGTATATCAGCTCATTTGCAGTCATCGTTTTTATGCTATCATTAATAATGTTGTCTACATGGATGATAGTGGCTTCAGTAAGATGTAACAAGGTTCAAATGGCTAACAATATGCTGTCAGTTGTCATGATTGTGTTACAGTTGATCTTGATGAGACATGTGCACAGGACAAAGTTCAGAGACAGAGGACAAGTCGGGTGGCCTATCCCGAGCTTGTTGATTGGTTAGTAACCTTTTGGGGACAAAAAGGTCCTTTAGTGGGGAGGTGTGATCTAGAATCGGATCCAGGAGCCTGACAAGGCTAAAAAAGGCTCAAAAATGAAAGTTCTCATAATCAGATGAAACCATTTCCATTGAACCCGTCTCGTCGTGCTGATTCCGGCCATATATTCACTTTCTCAAATGGGCATTGTATACGAGAGTTATCACATTCTGATCATTTTCCCAAACAACTAAAAAAGTCCAAAAAAAGTCAATAGTCAAAAGGTGACGTGGAACTCTCTGGAGGTGACACGTGGCAGTGGAAGAAGTGACATGTGGTAGCCCGACAAAAGGTGACTGGTCAGTGATAGGGATCCACCTAGCAGTTGACAAGTGATATTTGTTTGGCAAATTGTTGGGTGCCACGTGGCTCAGTCATGGGCTGCCACGTGGCACCATGATATTGGTTAATGGTTGGTGGAAAATTTTTATTTGGAGTCCATGGGGGTTGATCCCATGACCTCTTGGACCAGCCCAAATCTTGGTAAAGTCCCTATTACCAACGCATCACATATGTTTCTTGTTTAATGAAACACATTTAAATTTATTTAAAATGTAATACAATACTGTGTGGGTGGAAGGGGGCTAAGGCTAAGCCCTAGCCCACGGTTTATTATACGACATGTGACCACATTGTCTAAGGGCATAGGCACCATAGCATAACCACCAGTGTACAGTTGTTAGCACCTTCCACCAAGCTTTTTGAGGGCCACAGATAAGGGCGCACCCTCCGCCATAAGACCTAGGTTGTGACACCTAGTGCAGAAAGAATGGGGGATAAGCCCTTGGTTTTGGGGCTACGGTTGTGATACCTCATGTGACCCAGACTGGTAGGTACCTTTGTGCACGCATAGTGGTGGCTTGTGTTAAGCCCAGGACCCATGAATTGTGCCATATGACCAGGCATTTTCGGAGGAGAGGCTAGTGCACAACTCCTAAGGGGCTGGCGCTTGGCCATATGACTTCATATGACCCTATTTTTTGTGCGCACGCCAGGCCTATGGGAATTAACCCATATTTTTTTGGACAAGTGGGTTTTTACCACAGTTTTATGGATTTTTATTTGATTTTTATGCCTGTAATAGTGGATTTTTGCCATTATTGGGAGATATTGGGCTCTTTTTGAGCCCAGATTTTGGGAGGAAGTTGGGGAATGATAACCAACTTCAGATATATAAAAACCAATTTTTTTTTAGGCCATGAAAGACAGTCAGAGAAGATTTATGTTGAAGGGAAGACAAGCCAAATCCATTTTTATGCAGGGAAGCTGTGGAGGAGCAGACGCTTGCAGGCCATTTCTGGGAGCTCCGATCATATGTTTTGCGTGTCGTTTCTTCTGATGGGTTCTAGATATATGGATGAAGATGAATAGATCAGTCTTGTATCCTAATGGCACTACTGCAATGTACTTTTTTATCTTTGAACAGAAATAAAGAAGCCTCCCCCACTTAGACAAAGGCCCGTAGACGTAGGCAATTTTGTGCCGAACTCCGTTATCACTTCTCTTGTTATGGTTTGTTGTTCTTATTGCTTCAGTTCAGATATGTATATTGTCTTATGGCTGCTATTCTTCTTCATTAAATCCTTCCTCTTTCATTCAGCTTCATAAATGGTTAATTAACACATGCAATTAAAAAACTCAACCACTGTCATTAAAAGATCTTTTCAGATCAATCAAATATCCAAATAATTATCAACAATAATTCCAAGGTGTTTGGTGAAATTCCTAAGGGTCTTCCACCTCCTCAAGATCATGAACATGATAATCATTTACAACCAGGAAGTGTACCACCTAACATTAGGACTTACAAGTATCCATATTCATAGAAGAATGAGATTGACTACATGATACAATAAATGTTAGAGGCTCGCATCATTCAACATAGCCAAGGTTCTTTCTCTTCACTAGTGGTGTTGGTTAAAAAAGAGGATGGTTCATGGTGTGTGTGTCCATATTATAGACAACTAAAAAAAATGCTCATCAAAGATAAGTTTCCTATCCTTGTCATTGATGAATTATTAGATGAATTGCATGGATCAAAATTATTTACTAAGTTGGATATTCGTTCGGGATATCATAAAATTAGAATGAGGTAGGAAAGCATTCCTAAAACAAATTTTAGAATGCATGAAGGTCATTATTAGTTTTTGGTTATGTCAATTGGTATTACTAATGCATATTCAACATTTCAAAGTTGGATGAATTCTATTTTCAAGCCCTTCCTTATAAATTTGTGTTAGTATTTTTTTTATGACATACTAATCTACAACAAATATTTGGAATAACATGTATAACATGTTGACAGAGTATTATAACTATTGGAAGAACAAAAACTTTATGCAAATCCTTCCAAGTGTTCCTTTGGGGTTCAAGAAGAGGAATATTTGGTTCATATTGCATCTCATGAAGTTGTAAAAGAAGACCCTAACAAAATTAAGCCTATGAGGGAATTTCCAATTCCCAAAACCTTGAAGAAACTTAGAGGATTCTTAGGATTGTCAGGATATTACTGCATGGAGACCCCAAGATTATTGTAAGTGAAAGAGATCCAATTTTCATGGGAAATATTTGGATTGAAATTTTTTTCTTCTTTGGGTACTCAATTGGCTCATATCTCATATTACCACCCTCAATCCGATGGAAAAAATAAGATTATGAATAAATGTCTAAAAGGATATCTTGATTTCTTTGCATCCGATATAGTATTAAGGCGTTGGATCATAAAAAGGTTCTATAAATAGTATTAGTATCATCTTATAGTATCAAGGTATATTACTACTAATATTGTTAAGGGGTTGGATCATAAAAAAGTTCTATAAATAGTGGTTTTGGTTTCAACACTTCTTTTAGATCGACTACTCTTCTCCTCAATCATTAAAGACACTATTTTTTCTAATTCATAGAATGCTCCAACACATTACATATATAATTATGCATTCTAAAATCACAAGGAGTGTTTAGGCCCTTAGTATCAAACTAACATATTTTTTCTCCTTTAATAATCACTTTAGATATTAATTATTTTTTGTTTGTTTTCCATAGCTGCAATGGTGCATAGTGAAAAATTCCTTCAAAAGTGGACATATTGTGTTTCACCATATCACTTCCCCTACCTTATTGTTTTCAACTTGGGTAATTTCCCTAGAAGGAGTCCGACTAAATCATTCACAATTTCCCTATTTTCAATGGGACCATTTTTTTCTTTATCATTTCCCTTGGATGGTACTTATTTTTCATTATTCATTGGCCTCTTTATTTTAGTATGCATAGGGGTAGAATTTTCTTTCTCCCCCCCTTTTTTTCAAGGATATTCTCTGTAATCACCATCTCCACAAGAGTCATTACTCTTGTTTTTAATTCCCATTTCTAAATGAAGTACAAATAGTCTTCTTAGTTGATGATGAGATATTTCGTGGGTAACTTTCCACAACCCCTTATCTTTAACCAATTATGCTCTCACCCTCTTCCCACTTTACATGTATTGTTTATCCACACGTTTATATTGTCCATTTTCATCAAGTCCCACTTATTCTTGATATTTGTGTGGGAATTTGAATTATTACTATATAAGAGACTTCAAGAAGATTTAGGTTATTTACCCTATAAATGGGTCCTAGTCCTTGTAGAATTATTCTATTATTCAAAATCTTCCCAATGATGACACCGTCATTTCTTCCTTATCCCTCAATAATTTTAAACTCAAAGAAATGTGTGTGTGTGTGTGTGTGTGTGTGTGTGTGTGTGTGTATGTACGCGCACACGCACACACAAACACATACATACATGCATGTATGTATATATGTATAAACACACAAATTAGTAGTAACTGGGATATTTATATATTAAAAAATGTATGAGTAGAGTTGTAGAATAATTAATCTCTAGGTCTATTCCTAGTTGGCTTTGGATTTCTAACACAATTATTAGATCCTTTTTTGCAAAATACAGAAAATGCTTATGTCCACAAAAAATTCATCTTGATATTTCTTACATGAGTAGATTTTGAAAAATTGTTGACATATTAAAAGAAAAAATCATTGCATGACTAAGTTGGATTGCAGGCTTAGCTTTATGTCACCATTGACTGTGCTATTGAAGGATATTTTTTCTGCTTTACTACAATTGTCCAAGCTTCCTTTGTTTTTTACGATGTCATTTCTATTCCTACTATTAGCACTGGAAGTCACCCTCGGATTTCATTGAAGGTAAGCCCAGTACCCATCTGAGTTTTACATCACAGGTTGGTTTTAAAGAGGTCAAATGGGCTCAGACTCAAGATGATGTCGTTTTAACTCAGAAAATCGGGACCAACATGCATGAGTAGGCGAGGTCTTGATAAAATTCAGTCAGTAAGTTAATCTTAAATGTGAGCAGAGGGAAGACTTAGTGAGAAATATGAATGAGACTACTATGGGCATTAGTCCTTAGAGCAGCTTAGAGAGGAAAAACTCAATACTCAAGAGAAATCTTGAGATCAAGCTTCAGACACTGAAATATGGTGCAAGAAACATAGTTACAACAACAGTATGATCAAACCTTCATCACCCTTCAACTGAAATAGCTCGACTGGATCTTCTATGCCTGAGCCATCCAATGTAAGAGGGAAAATAAAACAAAGGAAACTGATTAAAACTAGCCGTGATTCCACTGTGATAAAACCTACATCACAACAACATAACTACCCTCAACTGGATCATCCATGCCTGAGTGTTCTAACACATTTGTTACAGATAAATGGAAAGGAAGCTGACTTTCATTAAAAAAGAAGTCTCAAATATAGATACATAACCAGAAGAACCATAGCTTCATCAAAACTTTACAATGCAGGATCCTATCTCAACCATCGACCCTTACAAAAATATCAAATGACTCCTATATAATCAGAACAATTTTCCACTAACAGCAGAGGCATGCTCGATTCTTTGCATTCACTGCTTTACATCTTCATTTTATCTAGCATAATGCACATGCATTCTTCTGTCAGATGCAAGCTTCTGCTAGACACAAACATGTTTCAGTAGGAACCTGCAAAAGAACCGAATTTTTGATAGTCTGGAATGGCTTTCCACTCATGGGGGAGACAATGATTCAACCACCTCCCCATCTTTTATAACTTCTTCATCGGGATATAGACAAGCACAAGCCCACTTGGCACCTAGAAGACATGGCGGCCTCTCCTTTGTCACCTGGAGCTTCATTGGTTGCTTGTAGGGGAGACAGGCAGGCGGACATGGATGGAGCCGAAATGTGGTTTTTTTAGCCCATTTCTTTTCATTTTGTCATCTAGAGGCCAAACCCAAGGAAAACATCCCCCCTACAAGGATATGTGCTAACATTAGGCTCCATGGGGGATAGAGTCCTCCCTGTGAGGCTCTAAGATCTCCTTTGTAGTTCCAGTTGCCTTCTGCATTGGGCTATGGAGTCAATTTCAAAACACCCTGTTGAGGATTACAGGCCAATAATTAAGAAATGAAAACAAACATACATGGGATCCATAGGAGCTTATTTATATATATTCCTACACTAATTGATTTTTACATGGTGCTAGGTGAAAGAAAATTTCCACCATAGCCATTCAAGTAACTTCCTGACTGGAAGTTATTTTACTCTGTTAGTGGCTGATAATAGATGTTGCAACCGTGACAAAAAAACAGTTACATCCTTGAGATTTCCTCCAAAGGCTAAAGTTGAGATAAATCTAGGGATGATTTTAGGGGCTAAATTTCTCTCATGGGCTAATTTTCCATGGGTTTTCCAAAAAAGAGATTCGCTATTTTAAAAATGATTCGCCCAAATTCTATAGAATAAAATTATTTTACCTTACAATTCGCCAAAAAAATATAAAAACTATATAAAATCCTTATAAATTTGAATATTTTTACAAAAATATCGTCAAACATTTATAGTTGGCATACGAAGGATTAATAAGATTCACCAAGGCTTCTACATTTCAAAATAAATTCCTATCCTTAAAATCATCCATGGATAAATCTAGGCGGCTCCAAGGCATGAAGGAAATGCATCTCCATGTACTCGTTGATAGGCTCATAAAATGAGTGGAAAACTCTAGAAACTTTGTAACAGGTAGCCCGATATTCTCCACAACTTCTCACACATGTCTGAATATCTCTAGTAAGCATAGGTGGATGAGAAGTTAATGCAGACTGACTAATCCCAGGTGGTTGTTCGCTAACAAGCTCTGGGAAGGCTATAAACTACACCTTCAACTGCTCCTCTTCTTCTTTGTGTCTCCCCAAAGGATCAGATTCATAATCATCATACACATAAACCATCAAAAAAATTTGTTCTTCATCTCCTTCACTGGGATATTCATCAAAGACGGGCTGCTCTCGGTCAATATCTACAACAAGTTATTCCTCGCGAGCAGGGATGCTCAAAACATGTGATTCAGGGACAGAGATATCCTCCACATTTTCCTCATAATAAAAACAAACAACATCTTCCTCAGTCCCATATCTAGGAGAAATATCTAGTGCAGAAAACATTTGCTCATAGACATCAGAATTTTCAAAAGAGACATGTTGGTCTTCTTGAACATCTAAAAGAACAGATACATATGAAATGATGTCAGATGTTTCTGCGCTACATCCATCATAATGAATATCATCCAACACCTCTAGACCTTCATAGCAAATTCTTTCCTCCACAGTAAAAACTTCATCACAAATATGGTTTTCATGGCTAGTAGAATCTTCATGAAACAAGGAAAAGTCATCACAACAGTTTTCATAAAGACACTCAACTGGAAAATAATCTTTACAAAACAAATTGAAAGCTACATGAAAACCATGCAAATATTCGATGCTTTCAATGGGAAGAGATCAACACCAATCAAGAGAATCTCCTTTCAATGACTATATGAAAATATTTATATGAACATCTTCATGCACGATATGAAGATAATGAATAAAATCGTGAAATAAGAGCAAGTGTTCAACTAGTACCTCCCCCTCCTTTCCTTAAAACTTGGGAAGGCTACATTCCCATTCCTCTCTACTAGGTAGTGGGTTAGGGGAACCAACTATCTTTGAAAAATCACAGAAAGAAAACCTTTGAGCCATGATTTTGTCCATTTCGAACCAGTGGAGTCACCAATCGATTCTTAAACCATGGAGTCACTAGGTGAATGATGTGCATAATGAGTGTGTCTGGTCTTTGTTCACCATCAAAGACCAACTCTTATCATTCTATTCTACCAGGGAGTTGTAGTTGTAGAAAGAGGCAGCCACACTGAAATAGTGGAGTCGAGACAGTGGAGTCACCACAGTGGATTCACCAGGTGAAAGCACAATCTTCAATAGTTTTGATATCTGATGCACCTTTAGAATCAGAAGCTCATTGTCGTTCTACCCAGATAAAGGTCTTCAATTCATTCCCCGACAATGATGCCAAAAATGTTAGCACTGGAAGTCACCCTTAGATTGCATTGAAGGTAAGCCTAGTACCCATTAGATTTTTACATCACAGGTTGGTTTTAAAGAGGTCAAATGGGCATAGACTCAATATGATATCATTTTAACTCAAAAAACTGGGACCAACATGCACGAGTAGGTGAGGTCTTGATAAAATTTAGTCAGTAAGTTGATCTTAAATGTGAGCAGAGGGAAGACTTAGCGATAAAGATGAATGAGACTACTATGGGCATCAGGCCTTCCGGCCAGGGATGATTTTAAGGATGGAAATTTATTTTAAAATGTAGAAACCTGGGCGAATATTAGTAATCCTTCATATTTCAACTATAAATGTTTGGTGATATTTTTGTAAAAATATTCAAATTTCTAAGTATTTTATACAGTTTTTATAAAATTTTGGTGATTTTTAAGGTAAAATAATTTTATCCTATAGAATTTGGGCGAATCATTTTTAAAATAGCAAATCTCGTTTTTGGAAAAACCATGGAAAATTAGCCCATGAGCGAAATTTAGCCCCTAAAATCATCCCTGCTTCCGACCGCTCCGAGAGAAAAAACTCAATACTCAAGAGAAATCTTGAGATCAATATTCAGACACTAAAATATGGTGCAAGCAACACAATTACAGCAGCAGCATGATCAAACCTTCATCACCCTGCAACTGCAATAGCTCGACTAGATCTTCCATGCCCGAGCCATCCAGTGTAAGAGGGAAAAGACAACAAAGGAAACTGATTAAAACTGGTCAATATACTACTGTGATCAAACCTATGTCACAACAACATAACTACCCTTGACTGGATTATCGATGCCTGATCCATCTAGTGTAAGAGGGAAAAGACAACAAAGGAAACTAATTAAAACTGGTCGCAATGCCACTGTGATCAAACCTACATCACAACAACATAACTACCCTCAAATGGATCATCCATGCCCGCGTTTTCTAGCACAGTTGTTACAGAGAAATGGAAAGGAAGTTGACTTTCATTAAACAAGAAGTCTCAAATACAGATACATAACCAGAAGAACCAGAGCTTCATCAAAACTTTACAATGCGGGAGCCTATGTCAACCATCGACCCTTACAAAAATATCCAAATGACTCCTATATACTCAGAACAATTCTCCACTAATAATAGAGGTGTGCTCGAGTCTTTTCATTCAAGTCTTTACGTCTGCATGTTTTTTGGAAGACTGTGCATGCAATATTCTGTCAGACGTGAGCTTTTGTCAGACGCAAGATTCTACCAGACACAAACGTGTTTCAGTAGGAAACTACAGAAGAACCGACTTGCTGACAGTCCGACCTGACTTTCTACTCATGGGGGAGACGATGCTTCAACCACCTCCCCGGCTTGCATAACTGCTTCATCAAAATATGGACATACGCAAGCCCACTTGGCACCTGGAATACATGGCGGCCTCTGCTTTGTCTCCTGGAGCTTCCCTGGATTCTTGCAGGGGAGACAGGTGGGAAGACATGGATGGAGACAAAATGTGGGTTTTTATGCCCCTTTCTTTGCATTTTGTCATATAGAGGCCAAACCCAAGGAAAACATCCCCCCTAAGAGGATATGTGCTAACACCTACCACTATAATTTTTCCTTCCTATATAGGTTCTAATAATTGTTGTATCTCATCTTATTCAGATTGATCCACTTATCTCACCTAAGGGGGGGCTGCATCCTGATCTAAATTTGAGTGAAAATAAAGTTCCTCTTATGTCGAAACTTGATGTGTTGGTCCTTGTTGAGGTGGAAGTTCTTATTTTGAAGGAGTAACATTATGTTTCTCTAAATACACAAATGTACCCATGGTTTCCTCTGTGTTGACATTTGGATCTTCCATGGGATGATCTAATTCACGTGGATCTTCATTGGTCATCAATTTATTTTCTTCCTTGGCTCCAATCGATCAAGTGGGTTCACGTTGATATGTATTAAATTGAATTGGTCCTTTTGGAAAACTTTCTACTAAATACCCTATTTCAAAGAAATATCTACAATAGAAAGAAAAATGTTCATAATCAAGTCTATGCATCCAAGAGTAGTTTTTACCTTTCAAAATTATTTATGTTGGAAACCCTTTATTGAGGTCCATTTCCACACATATGTAGGAATATGAATTTTTGATTCATCTCTTTGTTTCATAAATTCTATGATAATATCATCCCAAATATTTGACAATGGCTTGAAGAGATTCTAAACCTCAAAAATGGAAAGGAAGATTTGGAATTATAACCCACACAAGAGCTGAGGAAAGGGGATATGTCAATGGGTAAAAACAAGGATTCCATGTTTTCATGCACAATCCAAAATTTCACTAGAACTAGGGTCCAGAGTTTAAAATCAAATCCTTATCTTCGACAAGATGAAAACTAACAATAAAAATCCATTTACACAATGATAGATAAAATCCTCCTCTTTTAACTAAGGTTTCTAGGATTTTGAAATCCATTTATGTAGATCTACTATATGAGGCCAAAGACAATTGAAACAAAAAACAATGCCACTTTTACTATAAAATGATACCTGAACTACAACATGTTTCATTATAGGAATAGTTATGGATGAATCCTCTTGAACCAGAAGACACTAAAAACACAAGATACTCTTCACAATATTACAAAAATAACATTTACCCATAATTCCATTATAAGGAAGAGGACTATATCTACAAACACTATCCATACTAGCTCCAACATAATGCACAAAACTTGCTTCCATAGGAATATTGGGTGCACCAGAGGTGAGACCATTTGTTGAAGTGGAATGAGTTGGAGCCATGTAAAAAATTGGTCCAATAGAAAGGGAAGTGTCATTCATAATGGATACCATTGAGGAGGAAATGTTGAAATAATGTAACTGTAAAGAGTATTCTTATTATTATTGTTATTTTATTATTATTATTAATCCCCATTGTGGATTAATCATGTCGGTAATTGTATTAGGACCAAATCCCCTTTTGCGGATTGGTCATCGAAGAATTATAATGGGCAGAATAAGAAGTTGGCCCCAAAAGTTATTATTGAGACCCGAAATTAATTTAAAGGTGGGTTTACCCACCCAGAGTGAGAGGTCGGCCCTGCCAGTGAAACCCTTTCACACGTGCCAGTCTTGTATATATAGGAGGCTAGCGCCTCACTTCTAACACACACTCACTTGCTCATTCTCTTATGAGGAAAGCTACAATTACCAGTTGGAGAGAGGGAGAAGAGTGGCACATCTCTTGGAGAGGACTATCTGTATTGGTTTGAATTATCTCTTGAACATTGTATTGGCAATTTATGATAAGGAAGTTTTTGCTGGGTTTTCTTCCCCTAGAGGGCTTCCCAGGATAAATGTTGTGTCTCTTGTGAATGTGTATTTATCTGTGATCTTGTTCTTATGATGCTCTTATCTATAGAAATGAAAAAGAACTATAATAATGGCATAAACATTAACATGGTTTCAGAGCCAACCTGAAGGAAACACAATTTGGAAGAGGAAAAATGTCACTGTTACCGTACTAAAAAATTAGGGTT
Organism: Picea sitchensis; assembly: GCA_010110895.2. NCBI lineage: Eukaryota > Viridiplantae > Streptophyta > Pinopsida > Pinales > Pinaceae > Picea > Picea sitchensis. The sequence goes on along the minus strand of SNQJ01S0017064.1, from coordinate 12,027 downwards.
TTTCAAAAGTGAATCTTTTCATCTCCCCAACCACCTAGAAAGCTGCACCCTCCCCCAAGGATCATTTTGGCACTTAGAGCACACATTTTCAGTGGCTAGATCTCCTGGAAAGTGAAACCCTAGTTTCACAAAGTACCAGAAAACCAGAAAACCAGAGTACCAGAAGTACCAGAGTACCAGAAGTACCAGAAAACCAGAAGCACCAGTCCAGAAATCCGCAGATCAAGTTTGAGGGGGTAAAAGTTGGATTTTCGAAATTCCGACTGCACCAGCTAACTTGCCTCAGCCTAGTGCATCTATCCCCTGGATCAAAATTTCAAAATTTGAAGTTTGAAAAATTAGGGTTTCCTCATAAAACCCTAAGTTGTAGTTGCAGTTGCAGTCTCAGAACTAGTTGCAATTGCAATACCAATTGCAGTTGCAGCCGTAGAACTAGTTGCAATCACCCTTGAAATTTTTTCAAGAGTTGGCAATGATTACCACTGCTACTAGATGGAGCCACTACCTACAAATTCTATCAGAGGTATGTACTTACATATGTTTAAAAGGTTAAACCCTAAAGAGTATTTGCAGGAGAAGGGATATCTTGCCATAGATCCAGAAGGATCTTAAGATCCAACACATTCAAAGGAATGATGCAACCCAGGTGTGATTATTCTAATATACATCTATTTGTTATGAAATTATCTTGATCAGTGTTGCATGTTGAAGCTATGATCAAATTATTAGAAGAATTAAAAGTTGATCATAGATATTATCCTCTAACCTAACATTTTGTCAAGTTAGTATATTGTCTTAGTACAAAAGATAGGTTGAATAAATCACTCGTCACTTGAGTGAAGGAGACCTGGAAGAAAAGAAAACACTCACTCTTGAGGACAAGGCTCCAGGTTTGATTAATCAAGATTCAAAGGTACACATGACAAGCTGATGACTTTAGTTGAGATAGCAATCGTTGTAAAGTATTATACTTGATAGCATGTGAGAATATAGATGTAAATACTTTGCCTGATCTGACTAACACCTCCTCTAGGAGAAACCTCGTGTGTTAGTTCCAGGTTTCCATGGAAGAATGCTTGGTCACAACACTATGAGAGTGTTGACCTAATTTCGTATTGTATTCCTTACCTTTAATCTTTGATAAATTATAAGTAATAGCTCTAAAGGAGCTACTGTGATTATAGTTTATGCTACTGCTTTATATTATCAAGAAGGATATTATTCTTGCTTGTTGTTTTTTTGACCTTGCTCCAGGTCACATGAGGAAGCTATAGCTAAGGTTGCAGAAGGCAACATGCTAAAGGAGAGATCATAAATGAAGCAATTATCAGTGGAAAAGAAGAATGTGGGTCACTTAGAAGCTGCCATGACCCACGCTATTGAAGAATCCATGTGAACTCTAGAAGATTAGCTCACATCAACTACAAGGCGCTACCATACATATGAAAAGCTGTCACAAGTTTACCAGAACTCAAGGTTGATCAAGAAGGCATATGCAATGGATGTGCACAAGGGAAGAACATCAAGAAACCATTTCCGAAGAGGGACAACAATGTAGAAGGAGTCCTAGAACTCATTCATTCAGATGTATGTGGCCCAATGCCATCATCCTCCATTAATGGGTATGTATACTATGTATCATTCATTAATGATTATTCTCATAAAAGACGTGGATATATTTGAAGTGTTCAGCAAGATCAAGGAATTCAAAGCCTTGATAGAAAAACCTTTCTATAAGGAAGATTAAGATACTCAGGTCAGATAATGGAGGAGAGTATACCTCAAAAGAGTTCGTGAATATCTGCAAATATGTTGGGATCAAGATCCCCAACAAAACAGTGTAGCTGAATGGAAGAATAGAACCATGCTGGAATTTGTGAAGATCAAGATATTCCTATGTGCTTATGGGAAGAAGCAACAATGGCAGTTGTTTATATGCAGAACCAATTATCCCATAGTGCACTTGAGTTCAAGACACCGGAAGAGATGTTCACCGGAAAGAAGCCAGAGGTAAGCCACCTAAAAATATTTGGTTGTCTAGTGTTCATCCATATACCGAAAGAGAAAAGAAACAAGCTGGAACCCTCCGGAAAGAAGGGAATATCTGTGGGATACTGTGAGGTATCCAAGGCTTTCAGAATCTACATACCTATTCACCGCCATATTGAGATCAATAGGGACGTGACCTTTGATGAAGAAGAAACACTTAAGAAATCAAGAAGATGTCAGCTTGAATAAATGTATGAAGAGGAACCTATAAATCCCAGGACTATAGAATCCGTGAGGGAAGTTCCCAAAGCTACAGAACCTGTAAGGGAAGTCGTAGCTTCCCCTGATGAGGAGACTCCTGAAGATCACGATGTATCAGAAGTTCAAGAATCTCCTCATATGACCTTCTCCCATAAAATAAATCCTGCTTGGGCCAGAGAGCTTATACAAGATGGAGAGAAGTATGGTGTTCCAGAAGGAACCACGAGACAGGTGAAAAGACCAAAGCCATTCTCCAGTTACATGGCTTTAATGTGAAATCTACTTGATGAAGAACCTACATGCTTTGAAGAGGCCATTCAAAAGAAGGAATGGGCAGATTCCATGACAGAGGAATACCAATCCATAATAAAGAATGATGTATGGGAAATACTTCCTAGACCAAAAGGTAAGGATGTGGTATCGTCAAAATGGCTCTTCAAAATAAAACATGCTGCTGATGGAAGTATTGAAAAATATAAAGCAAGATTTGTTGCTCGCGGCTTTTCCCAGAAGGAAGGCATTGACTATGAAGAGACATTCGCTCCTGTGGCTAGATACACTTCGATCAGAACCATTATAGCTCTTACTGCCAAGATGAAATGGAAGCTGCACCAGATGGACGTGAAGACAACTTTCCTAAATGGTGTTATCAAAGAGGAAGTGTATATAGAGAAACCCCAAGGATTTGAGGTTGCAGATAGGAAGTCTCATGTCTATCAATTGAAGAAAGCCTTACACAGATTGAAGAAAGCTCCCAGAGCTTGGTATGGCCGCATAGACAGTTTCTTGACAAGCTTAGGCTTTACCAAGAGTAAAGCAGACTCAAATCTCTACTTCAAAGTTATGGATAATGAACCAATAATATTACTATTGTATGTGGATGACTTATTCTTAACTAGAGAAGAAAAGCTCATCGTTGAATGTAAACAAAGACTTGCCACAGAATTTGAAATGAAAGACCTTGGCCTAATGCATTACTTCTTAGGTCTTGAGGTATGGCATATTCCAGAAAGGATCTTCCTTAATAAAGTGAAGTACACTGTCAAAATCTTAAAGAGATTCGACATGATAGAATGAAAGTCTATGAATACACCCATGGAAGAGAAGCTAAAGCTGTTGGTCGATACTTTGTCATATTTGATAGATGCCACACTGTACAGATAGATTATTGGATCGTTGATGTACCTGACGAACACCAAACCAGACATCTATTTTGTAGTGAACACCTTGAGACAGTTTTTGGTAGAGCCCAGACGTGTTCACCTAGTGGCTACAAAACATGTGATGAGGTACCTTAAAGGTACAATGGATTATGGTCTAAGCTATGATGGAGATCATGACTTCACATTGAGTGGATATACTGATGCAGATTGGGAAGGAAGAGTTGAAAACAAAAAAATCACTTCCGGATGTTGTTTCAGTTTGGGATCAGCCATGATCTCGTGGCAAAGTAGGAAGTAATCCAATATTTCTCTCAGCACAGCAGAAGCAGAGTACATTGCCACGTGTTCTGCTAGCTGCGAAGCTATATGGCTTCAAAAGTTGCTGACATGCCTATTTGCCTTGGAGAGGAGAGCAACCGCGATTCTATGTGACAACCAGAGCTGCATAAAGATGATAGAGAATCCTGTATTCCACGACAGGTCGAAGCACATAGAGATCCGCGAGATGGTACAGAGAGGAGCCTTGAAGCTCCAGTACATTAGCACGGATGAACAGGTTGTTGACGTGTTGACTAAGCCTCTATCTCGTGTAAAGTTTTAACACTGTTGAGATAAGCTTGGTATAGTCCAAAAGGACCCTCCCTGAAAGGGGGAGTATATATATTTTCCTTGCTTCTGACCTCGCTGTTAGACGTAAAGCAATATGAGTCATGCTTCTGACCTCCCTGTTAGACGTAAAGCATGATGATGTGTCTTCCTTACTTCTGACCTCACTATTAGACGTAAAGCAAGATGAGTCATTGCTTTTGACCTCGCTGTTAGACATAAAGCATGACACTGTGTGTTCCTTGCTTCTGACCTCACTGTTAGATGTAAAGAAAGATGATTCATTTCTTCTGACCTCGCTGTTAGACGTAAAGCATGACGTCGTGGATTCCTTGCTTCTGACCTAGTTGTTAGACATAAAGAAAGATGATTCCTCGCTTCTGACCTCGTTGTTAGACGTAAAGCGGGATGTTGATGTGTTCCTTGCTTCTAACCTTGTTGTTAGACATAAAGCGAGATGATTCCTCGCTTATGACCTAGTTGTTAGACGTAAAGCAAGATGATTCCTTGCTTCTGACCTCGTTTTTAGATGTAAAGCAAGATGTGACTGACACTGAGCTACTGGCTTAACCGCTGTGACATTGAGCCAGTGTAGTACTGTGATGTGCTAGCCTAGTGATGCAATGAGGTATATTCACAATGAAATTATCGATTTTACTGATACATTTTGATCGAGATATTGATGGCATTCTTCGAAGAATGATGATCTTTGCTAATGAAGAAACTTTTTGATGACTACAAAATGAAATTTGTGAGCCAATGTTTTCCAAGGATGATATTAGCGGTACTATTCTCGATGCCTTCAGATGATTGCAGACCTCTCTGCTTCATGATGTTGAAGAATACACTTCTTGTTAAGTGGGAGTGTTTAAATATTGTGTAATTGCAAAGAGTATTCTTATTATTATTGTTATTTTGTTATTAGGATAAATCCCCATTAAATCATATACATTCAATTGTGTTAGGACCAAATCCCTTGCTGTGGATTGGTCATGGACAATTAATGGGCATAATAAAGCTGGCTAGCAGTTGTTATTGAGACCCATAATTAAATTTAAGGTGGGTTTACCCACCCGGAGAGTTAGAAAATTAGAAGCCCTACGGTGAAACCCTTTCACGTGGAGTCATATATATCGCCTAATGATGTTGAAGAATACCCTTCTTGTTAAGGGGGAGTGTTGAAGTAATGTAATTGCAAAGAGTATTCTTATTATTATTGTTATTTTGTTATTAGGATTAATCCCCACTGTGGATTAATCATGTCGGTAATTGTGTTAGGACCAAATCCCCTTTTGTGGATTGGTCATCGGACAATTATAATGGGCATAATAAGAAGCTGGCCCCAACAGTTATTATTGAGACCCAACATTAATTTAAAGGTGGGTTTACCCACCCAGAGTTAGAGGTCGGCCCTACCAGTGAAACCCTTTCACACGTGCCAGTCTTGTATATATAGGAGGCTAGCGCCTCACTTCTAACACACACTCACTTGATCATTCTCTTATGAGGCAAGCTGCAATTACCAGTTGGAGAGAGGGAGAAGAGTGGCACATCTCTCGGAGAGGACTATCTATATTGGTTTGAGTTATCTCTTGAACATTGTATTGGCAATTTATGATAAGGAAGTTTTTGCTGGGTTTTCTTCCCCTAGAGGGTTTCCTAGGATAAATGTTGTGTCTCTTGTGAATGTGTATTTATCAGTGATCTTATTCTTATGATGCTCTTATCTATAGAAATGAAAAAGAACTATAATAATGGCATAAACATTAACAGGAAAGTCTAGAAATAATGACTAGAGGAGTAAGGATGGCTATTCAAGGCCAAATCTAGGTCAAGGGTTGTTATTTATGTGGATAGGGTAGAACCCTAGCCACCATTGTTTGGATCTGTCATGCAATTTTGGGCTCCATGTAGATATATTTCTTGTATAGGGAAAAATTTAATATAGACAAAAGATAATAAATTCATTTTAAATTTCCCACCTAGATCATACTAGGAACATTATTGGCCTCCATTAGTTTAAAATAATTTTAAACTCAATCCACTTCAATTATTTTTCCTATATCCTTCACAAACAAATCCTAGAAAATCTAAAGGTACATACAAGATTTGTTTCTTCTTCTTATGCTCAACGAAATTGACCAATTTCTCATATTTTTTGCAAATCTTGGCCAACAAGAATTTATCACATCCAAACTTGGGAAAATACACATGTTTTCCCTCAAATCCATACATCCTAACATAAGTGAAATCTTCCCCAATGAAATATCACCCTTTTATGTGAGAAAATGTCTTTCTTCAGAGGAAAAGGACTCAAGCTCCTTTTATAGAATCATTTGTCTAACATTCCTCACAAAAGGATATTGGATTAATGTAAATGAACTTGATATTTATGCTTCCAAAGTAGAAAATACAATAAGTACACATGCTCAATATTTTGATCAATACCAGTGCCAATTGTCAAATTTTTGAAAGTTATATTAAACAATAAGGAAAAAACCAAATATGATACCATGTAAAATCTCTTGGCCTACTAGGATTCATTGGAAACAAATTTTCCCCAACCAAATATCTCCTTCTTATGTAGGAATAGTAGATGACATAATCCACATACTAACGTAGACCCCTATAGAACCTCTCTAAGATGCTAGACAATTAATCACTCATTAAATACATATGCAATAAAAACTTTGTTTTAACATAATTTCATTGATTTTCATTTCCACAACTCTTTTACATTTTCTCAATAATAAATCTTAATAATATGATAAATTCAATAATATGTTAACTCTAAGATTTAAAACTTAAAATAAAAGTACTATTGAAAAATACCTCCTCCATGGTTTGTTGAAGCTCGTTAGTTGCAATATAGTTCTGCTAGTAGTAGGAGAGTGCTTCCAAGCATTCATCTTTCTTTCACTTTCCCAAAGGGAAACAACGGAATCCTCTCAGCCAACTAGGAGCCTAGCCGGATTCCTATATCCAAGAAACCCTTCATTTTCTTGGCCCTCTGTGCTCGTGACTCCAAGAACAACAAAGCACAAATTCTCAAAGAGAAACATCATAAGAAATATATCTTCCCAAGATTTCACAACCTCTCATCCTCTTCCAACCTTTCAACATCCTCTCTTATTTATCAAGTCTTCATTTCCGTTTCCCCAAGTCTCCTCAACCCCCTCATTATTATCCATCAACCTCCCTTATATACATTTTTGGGAAAAGTATAAAATAAAACTAAAATGTAAACGACTTGCATAAAAAAAACAATAAATAAAATGCAAAATCTTTCTTCTCATGCTAGCTAATTAATGCAATTTGACAATTTTCCCCAAAATGTACATGAAAACCCACCATGATCATTTAATTCATCATACCAACCATCAATCAAAGTCAAAGAAGATATTTAATGATTCTAAATATTTTGTATGCAATATAATTTACATAATCAATAAACATTCAATTAAATAGTTAATGATCTACTTTATTACATTAATTAATTATACTAGTGTACATGTGTAGGGTATGTGTGCATAGCTAGAGGACACATATCTCATGCATGTACTAACAATAAACAACCATTGTCTCTAGTGCATAGTTCATATATGATCACACCAAGACATGTAGGATAACAGATCAAAATGCATCATTTAATAATCTTAACGAACAAATTTACACCAATTCATCAATAAATCATTATCACACTTAAAATATCAATAGGAAATCAAAATAGGGTTTTAAACATGGTAGGAACCAAGTGAATGAATAATAGTGGTATCTCTAATCTCCAATCAGTATTCTCAATTAACATCAAAGCATCCTTTCTTCCTAACCTACTTCCATCTTCCATCCTATCCTTTCCTATATTGGACGAAGCTAGAGCATCAACTATATTTACCTAACTCCAGATAGAACCCTTAAGTGGAAGTGTCATACATCTCGACCAAGCTTCCCCAATAGGAAACTAGCAATCACCATCACACGTCTAGGGGAGCGTGACTTCACACAACCCTCCCAAGACTCTAGGTTTTGGAGGATAAATGATGGGTAATACCTCCACCCCTTCTTATAGAACAGGGTCAACACCCTACATCAATACCTATTGTGAAACTACTATTCTTAGAGTCACGTCATCAAACAACCACTTTGGGAAAGCTATGTGTCCTGTCAAAACCACACTCACCACAAATCATAGCAATATTTTGAATCATAAATTAAATAATAATTACAACATATAGCATATACTATCTTCTTGATGTATATGACATCCAAGTCACCTCAACACTACAGTCATTTGGCTATCTCATAGCACATTAATATGTAACTTAATTCACCAATAACTCATATCTATGCATATACATAATAATTTCATATAAGGATTCATATCTGTATTGACGTTCAATTTGAGAAATGCATGTTTATTTTTATCATGCGTGGCATATGTTATGCATTCACATCATAACTTGAACTAGTATCCACATACCTAAATTCCAAATTTTAACTTGCATGTTTAAACAAACCAAAGAGCTATCATCATCATGAGTATATAACAGTGAAAATAATATCATGCAACACTTAATTAGGTCAAGATGTACATATCTCAAATATCTATCCCAATCTAACTGAGCCCAAACAAATGTTAAGAATTGAATTACTAAGATGAGTAAACAATCAATGATCTAACTTCCTAAAGGTCAAGATATGGAGCGTTACATACACTCATCCTTCAATAAACTTTTTCCCGAAGTTATGGTTAAAATGACAGGTAATCATAATGCATGGTGTTTACATATCCCTAGGGTTAACTCTTGAAGAATTTTTACTTGGTCATTACTTTGATTGGAGTATCATAAAGTCATCGCTATTATACTACTACGTTAGCAATAAGGGGAAGATTGTAAGTTTTAAACCTGTGAAGTAAAGCGATGCATATAAATTCTTAAGAAAAACAAAATTTAATCAATGGCTCATTCACATAGTACACAGAGATTTATACCGGAAACCCTCAACCGGGAAAACCTTTCTTATATTCATTATATATAATTTCACCATTCACTATATAATATATACAATGTTTTTAGGTATTTCATAGATACCAAAACCCTAATCCCTAACACCAGGATTATTTTTAGTAAACCTCTAAAAATAGAAAAATCCGCTAAAAATAGCAAAAACCACCAAAAAAAAAAAAAAATCGGGTGTTGCCCCGAACACTGAGCTTAACCAGGGGGGGAATACCTTCCCCCCCCTGGGACCCCCCTAGGAAAGCTTCTAGTGCACATGACACAAACATAGAACTAGTATGAGGGATCGCCAAACACAGTTGTCATATCTGGCGCGCCCACACACACACATGAAAAGAATATAACACATACCCAGCATTCTCCCACTTGTTGTTTTATTTGCATCCAAGGGTCCATGGGATTATATAGTCAACAATCCAGGGAATCGAAGCCCATTGTTACTCTACACCAGGAGAAATTTTCTGTTCTCACAGACTTTGTAAATGAATCCACAACATTCTTCAAAGTGTCAACCTTTTCCAGCAACACCGTGTTTTCCTCAACCATGTCTCTCACAAAGGGATATTGAGCATCAAGATGCTTTGTCTTTGAATGATAAGTTGGGTTCTTTGCCAGGAAGATTGCACTCTGACTGTCACAATCTAATCTCACTACTTGTTGTACCAACCCAATACCTGAACACAATCTTTGTAACCATACTGCTTCCTTGCTTGCATGAGTGGCTGCCATGTATTCAGCTTCTGTAGTTGAGAGTGCCACTACAACTTGTATTTTTCTCATCCAACTGATTTCTCCTCCAAATAGGTTAAAGACGTGCCCACTTTTATATCTTTTGCGATCCAAATCTCCAGCCCAATTTGCATCAACAAAGCCATGTATGTCCACCACTCTGTCCAATCCCGTTCTTCCTTGGTAGCACAATCCATAATTGGTGGTGCCACGAAGATACATGAAGACCCTCTTTAGTGTTGTCCAATGCTCCTTCTCTGGTTTTGACATATACCTGCTCAAAACTTCCATTGCATGTGCAATGTTCGGTCGAGTACAAACCATTGCATACATCAAACTGCCAACTGCACTGGTATATGGAACATGGGACATGTCCTCTTCTTCTTCCTGTGTCTTGGGACACTGATATGCAAATAACTTTACACATATGGGAATAGGAACCTTGACCGATTTACTTCCATGCATATTAAACCTCTACAATATCGTCTCAACATATTTTCTCTAATTCAACTAGAGTTTCATGTTTGCACGATCTATTTTAATCTCCATTCTCAGAATGAACTTAGCAGCACCGAGATCCTTCATGTCAAATTTGGAGGATAGTTGCAATTTCACCTCCTTGATAACATCCATGTTATTTCCTACCAACAACATGTCATCAACATACAACACTACATAAATGAAGTGATTACCAACCTACTTGGAATATACACAGTGATCAGCCCTGCTTCTTACAAATCCCAATCCAAGGATGTATGTGTCAAACTTTTGGTACCACATCCTAGGTGATTTCTTCAGACCATATAGTGACTTCTTTAGCTTACAGACCATCTCTTTCTTTCCCTTCACTACAAAGTCTTTTGGTTGCTTCATGTAGATTTCTTCTTCCACATCCCCATGTAGGAATGTTGTCTTCACATCCATTTTTTCCACTTCAAGATCAAAAGAAACAACAATAGATAAAAGAAATCTAATAGAAGTTAACTTAGAAACATGAGAAAAAATCTCACCAAAGTCAATTCCCTCTACCTGGGAATAACCTTTTGCTACTAACCGAGCTTTGTATTTCTCCACTTTACCTTGTGCATTAAACTTATTCTTAAACAACCATTTTCTACCAACATATTTTCTTCCAGCTGGCAACTCAACTATATCCCATGCCTCATTCTTATGCAAGGCATCCATTTCTTCAACCATGGCCTTCTTCCATAGTTTACTATCCTCTAAATTCATTGCTTCCCTGATAGTTCTGGGATCATCATCAGTGATAAATAAAGAAAAATTGGAATGAAAATCAGGTGGACTATACCTTTCTGGTTTCCTTCTATCTCTCATTGATCTCCTCAATACTGGGGTATGAGGTTATTCTTCTTTTTCTACTTTCTCTTCTTTTGATGATTCATATTTTTCATCATCCAACTCAAGCTCTATTTTCTCAGGTTCATCTTGCGTTGGTAGGAATTCCTATTTGGACACATCTTTTACCTCTTTGAACATAACATCTCGACTGTAAACAGTCTTCTTGGTTTCTGAGTTTCAAAGTTTATAACCTTTCACACCATCTTTATAACAAATAAAGATACACTTTTAAGCCCTTTTATCCATCTTACTCCTATTTTCCTTTGGAACATGTACATAAGCATCACAACCAAACACTCTAAGATGTTGAAGAGAGGGTTTCTTTCTAGACCATACCTCATGTGGATTTTTATCGTCCAAAACTGATGAAGGCGATCGATTGACTAGGTAACATGTTGTACCCACTAGCTCTACCCAGAATTCTTGTCCTAACCCGGCACCGTTGAACATGCTCCTTGTTTTTTCCATCAGTGTCCTATTCATCCTTTATGCAAATCCATTCTGATGAGGAGTGTATGGAGTAGTCTTTTGCCTTGCTATACCACACTTCTTACAGAATTATTCAAATTCATTTCTGCAGAATTCTCCACCATTATCTGTTCTCAATACCTTTATTTTCTTTTCCTGATCAAGGTACTAATGCCTACCAATCGAACAACCTACCAATGATTGGTCATTGGAATTTCCAAATAGTGGGCTCTATCTGATTTTCTACCAGAGCCTTAATGTAAGGTAGCTAGAGAGGTAGTGGGGGGAGGCAGAGGGCCCATAGTGATAATAGTGGAGGTCATTCAATGTAAGGTGGACTAGGTCCACTATATTATTAAATAAGGCCCACTATGGTAGTTAGATATAATAAATGTAAGAGGACTTCTTAGAAGGTTCTACTTCTAGAAGAT
>SNQJ01S0017063.1:109415-146946 GCA_010110895.2 Picea sitchensis | reverse complement strand
ATACATATCATCAAGTTGAGAAGAGGGAAAATACATCTTTGTTTTACGAAAATAGTTCCAAGTTAGATTGTAAACACCCATTATCATTGCTCCTAAATAATTAACAAGGTAAAACTTATCAATGACAATGATTTTTAACTCCTACAACATCATGGTATAAGTATTCAGTTCTCACCTAAGCTCTCCCACCAAAGAAAAGATTCTTTGTGCATTCAAATCTTCTTTGCACCCATGTAAAGCTCATAGGGAAGAATTTGTATATGTGTCTCCACTCAAAGAGGAGAACCCAAATTTGATTATTGTGGTAGGGTGTTGTTGGAACTTGGATTAAAGTGAGCCATGAGAATTCTTTGGAGAATACTCTTTTGTAGTGTCATGATGACATATGTCAAAGTTAAAACTATTTAAGCAACATAAAGGATTTGACTATCCAAGCTCCCCATGTTATGATTAAAATTGGCAATTCTTTTTTCAAACATTTCAATATGACTATGAAAGTTATCTTCAATCTCCCATGTATAAGAGTGAGTCTTTATCATAAACAACACAATATGAAAACACCTACACTACATATGAAAAAAGACATTCTTAACGATTTGATCCAAAAAACAAGTAATTGATAAAATTAACAATAACCAAACAAACATTAAACACATATTGAAAGGAAATTTTGGGTGACAAACCAACTTCAAATCAAATTTGTAAATTAATATAGTAAAATGCTCTAGACATTTTATATTCTATACAATTACAAGAAATTTGGATGAACATGGAAAAGTGTTTTCAAATGTTTATATTTTATAAAATTAAAATGGTGTGGAATACTATTCCTTATGAATATTGGCCAATTTGTTGAGTTATCAAACTATCCATGTGTTTTTTTTGTTCGAAATTGTAATTACAATTCGGTGAGATATTCACGTCTCCGTCGATTTGTCTGTCAATCATTTTGTCAGTCAGCCGAAATGTCAGTGAGACAGTTAAACAATCTGTAAGTTCAAAGTCACACATTTACTCAAAAGTCAGTCTACAAGAAAGAAGCTATAAATGGAGCCAATCTCTATCTTCTCAGGTTGAGTTAAGTGGTTGAAGAGTCATTCAAATTAATGACAATCTTTAATGTTGATTCAGTCTTAACTTCTGTAGGAAGTATTAGTCGGAGTCCATATAATTCTGAGTCATTTAGTTAGTCGATGATGTTAGATGATGCTGAAGAGGAGCAGTTGATACGTAGAGCAGAAGAAAAGAAGTAGAGAGAACTAACAACAGCTGAAGAGTTGACAAAATAAGTCATTAGAGTCGAACCTCATTTTTGTCATTGTATTTTGTATTCGCGCACAATGTCGAAATTCATTAATATCAAGTTTTGTGTATTGACAAAGTTTTTGTTTTATTTCTGAGTTTATGTACTAAGCATAGCACTGTGTTATTTCGAATTCATAAATCATTTCATTAAGTGTGTATATTCACAGCATGAAACAATCTGAGAAGTCTGTATACTGTGCGGTGGTCTTGAGAATTCTGTAGCGTAGCATGTTTTGTGCGTTGTATTTGAAACTGCATTGCGCAACGTAGACTATGTGCACTATTGATACATCATATCTTCACACCTTCAAATTGGTATCAGAGAAGGTTCTATCAGAATAAGTTTTTCAGAGCAAAAACTTCGTTGAAAGTAAAATATGGCTTCTACCTCAAATCTGCAACCTCCCACTTTTACAGGAAAGAATTATGAGATGTGGTTCTTGACCATGAAGGATTTGTTCCGAGGTCAAGATGTATGGGAAATAGTTGATAATGGCTATGTGGAACCAAAAGATCAGGAAGCATATAATGCTCTCACACAAGCTAAGAAAGATGTCTTGAAAGATCAAAGAAAAAAGGATGGAAATGCATTGTTTTACATACATCAAGTGATTCACGAGAGCATACTTCCAAGAGTTACATAAATGAAGCAAGCCAAGGAAGCATGGGACATATTACAAACCTCTTATCAGGGTATCGACAAAGTAAAGACCTCAAAACTGCAGATTCTTAGAAGAGATTTTGAAACCATGTCAATGAAAGATTCAGACACAATAGATTCATTGTACACCCATGTTATTGGATTGATAAATCAGATTAAGTCTCATGGTGAAACCATAGAAGACATAAAAGTTGTTGAGAAGGTACTTAGGAGTCTTCCTCCTAGGTTTGATACCCTTGTTGTGACTCTAGAAGGAGGCAAAGACTTGAGTCAGTTCAGTCTAGATGAATTGCAAGCTTCCCTCATCAATCATGAACACATATTGAATAGATCAAGTATGTCATTAGAGAATGAATTTTACTCACAGTCATCTATAAGTCGTGGAAGAGGAAGGGAGGAGATATAACTCTAGAGGCATAGGAAGAAGTTATGAAAGAAGTGGATGTAGTAGCAATCCTGGAAATACTGGTGGAAGAGGTCAAAACCCAAGTACCAGCCAGTCAAGTTGTCAAAGAACTGACAAATAAAATATTCAATTCCATTACTGTAAAAGGTATGAACATTATGCATATGAGTGTAGAAATAGAAAGTACAATCAGAACAAGCAAAGTCAAGATCATTCACACAACATGAATAAACAAAATCACCCTATGTTTATGGTGCACGTTGTCGATGTGCCTAGCGCAGTAGAAACGCCTAATATAGTGTCACCAGTTGAATGCACTGTTACTCAAGCAAGTCCATGTGACATATGGTACTTAGATTCAGGCTATAGTAACCACATGACATGAAACATATAACTATTTTCTAGTTTGGATGAGTCAGTCCAAACCAAGGTTACACTTGGAACATATATCCAAGTGACTATGTTAGGGAAAGGAAGTATAAACATTTTAACCAGACAAGGAGAAAAAAAGGTTATGTCTGATGTATATTATGTTTCTGGTCTGAAGCATAATCTGATGAGTACAGGGCAATTGTTACAAAAAGGATATAGAATCTACATGGAAAGTAATCACTGTGTGATCATGGATAAATGCCCAAGTAATCTTCTTATTGTAAAAATCCATATGACAAGGAACATGATGTTCCCATTGACATTAAAGCCATCCAAGAATAAGAATACATCACAAACTGTTGATAAAGGAAAAAGTGTGTAATTAGACACTGCATTTACAACAGAAAGTGTGCGCCATATCAAGAAAGGAGAAAATGGCACAGAGATGAAGGCAACATTCCAATATGAAATACAGGATGATTCCTCACCATGGAATTTCAGATTTGGACATTTGAATTTTGGAGGAATGAAGATGCTACACAGAAAGGATATGGTAAAAGGATTACCATTGATTGAAAAACCAGAAAGAATATGTGAAGGCTACATATTTGGCAAGTAGCACAGAGAATAATTTCCAGTTGGCAAGTCTTACAAAGAAAAAGCTCAAATGAAAATTGTACATTTAGAAATTTGTGGACCAATGCAAACTCTGTCAATAGGAGGAGGTACTTATTTTCTAACATTCATTGATGATTTCTCAAAAGAAAGAACAGAACCATCATGGAAATGGCATGCAATATGTTGACAACCTAACATTTGTCAAATGAGTATTGGGCTGAGGCAATAGAAACTACAATATACATCTTGAACAGATGCTCGAAAAAGAGTGTGAATAATAGAGTTCCTCGGGAATCCTGTACAGGTTCAAAGCATAATGTGGCACACTTGAATTTTTTGGTTGCGTCACATATGCACATGTACCAGATGAACTGAGAAGGAAGATGGACAACAAAGGACATAAATGTATATTTGTAGGGTATTCTGAAGAGACAAAAGGATACAAGTTGTATGACCCTATCGGAAGAAAAGTCATAATCAACTGCGATGTTCAGTTTGTGTAGAATGAAGCATGGGATGGAAGCATAGAAAAGATAGTAAAAAAAATTGACGCGATGGAGTTTGATGACACAAAATATGAAATGGTTCAAACACCATGCACAAGTTAGTGCAGTCTCATCTACATCTAGCATTGCAATGTAAATTACTATGTAGAATACTCCAGTAAGGACAAAAGGTGCACAATCTACACCTAGAGCGCAACAAACACCAACAAGCAGTCAAATCAATTCTACATCTCCAGATCCAACTTTAGCAGGTCTATTAATAAGAAAGACAAGAAGTCTGTGCAACATTTATAATGAAGATGTGGCAAATTCATTTTCATTTTTTTCTCTGTGTTCATAAATAGATGATCCATTAACCTTTGAAGAAACAATCAAAGATGATGTGTGAGCACAAGCCATGGATGAAGAAATCAGATGCATAGAGAACAATCAAACATGGAATTTGGTTGATGTACCTGAATACAAGGATGTTATAAGTGTCAAGTGGATTTATAAAACCAAGAAAGATGCAGAAGGAAATGTACAGAAGTACAAGGCAAGGTTAGTTACAAGAGGCTTTACACAAAAACCTGGAATTGATTTCAATCAAACATTTGCACCAGTGACGTGCATGGACACAGTCAGAACCGTGTTAGCTATTGCCATGTAGTACAAATGGCCAGTTTATTAGATGGATGTAAAGTCAACATTTTTGAATGGAAACTTAGAAGAAGAAGTATATGTGGAACAACCAAAAGGTTATGAGGTTCCAGGACAAGAAGAAAAAGTATACAAATTGAAGAGAGCACTGTGTGGTTTAAAACAAGCTCCGAGAGCTTGGTACAGTCACATTGATTCCTATCTCACTTGGAATGGATTTCAAAGAAGTGAAAATAATCCAACACTGTACATCAAGTCAAATCAACAAGGTAATGTGTTGATCTTTTTTTTATATGTGGATGATTTGATATTTACAGGTGATTTTGGCATAAAAGAATTCAAGACAGTCACGAAGGATGAATTTGAAATGACTGATTTGGGGCTTATGAGATATTTTCTGGGAATAGAAATACACCAGTCTAAAACTGGTATATTTATCTCACAATCCAAGTATGCGTATGAAATATTGAAAAGATTCAATATGGTGAATTCAAAAGCAACACCAAAACCTGTCATAACAGGATTGAAGTTAAGCAAGGAATATAAAGGGTCCAAAGTGGATCCCACACTGTTTAAAAGACTGGTAGGTAGTCTTATGTATCTAACAACGACAAGACCTGACATTATGTATGGAGTGAGCCTAATTTCAAGGTTCATGGAAACTCCAAAAGAATCACATTAGAAGGCAGAAAAGATAATCTTGAGATATGTAAATGGAACAAAAGATTATGGCATTAAGTGCTCCACTTCAGAAGATTTCAGACTCACTGGATACACTGACAGTGACTGTGGAGGCAACATTGATGACAAGAAAAGTACCTTTGGGTACACATTTCATTTTGGAATAGGTATGGTATCATGGGCATCAAGGAAGCATCCCATAGTGACACTTTCTTCAGTAGAATAAAAGTACATCGGAGCTACAAGCAGAGCTTGTCAAGCAACATGGATGAGAAGGATGTTAAAAGATTTGTTGCAGGAACAACAGGAACCAGCTATAGTTTTCTGTGACAACAATTCAACATCATGTTATCAAAGAACCATGTGTTTAACAAGAAAACCAAGCACATTGATGCAAGCTATCATTTCATCAGAGAATTGGTGAATAACAAAGAGATCTGTTTAGAATTTTGCAGGTCAAAAGAACAAATTGCAGACATTTTTACAAAGGCTTTAGCAAGCGATGCATTTCAACATCTATGCAGTAATCTGGGAATCCACGCAGTATCAAATGACTGACAGTAAAATGAAAATTCAAATTTTGATGTAATTTTCTCTTGTAATCCCACCAACTTATAATTAAGGGGGAGTGTTGGAAATTGTAATTACAAGTTGGTGAGATCTTCATGTCTCTGTCGATTTGTCTGTCAGATATTTGGTTAGTCAATCGAAATGTCACTCAGACATTTAGACAGTCTGTAAGTGCAAAGTCGCACATTTACTCAAAAGTCAGTCGGCAAGCAGGAAGTTATAAATGGAGTCGATCTCTATCTTCTCGGGTTGAGTTAAGTGGTTGAAGAGTCATTCGAATTAATGACAGTCTTTACTGTCGAGTCGGTCTTAGCTTCTGTAGGAAGTCTCAGTCGGAGTCCATATAAGTCTGAGTCATTTAGTTAGTCAATGATGCTAGATGATGCTGAAGAGAAGCAGTTGATGCGTAGAGAAGAAGCATAGAGGTAGAGAGAACCAACAACAACTGAAGAGTTGACATAAGAAGTCATTAGAGCCGAAGCTCATCTTTGTCATTGTATTTTGTATTCGCACACAACGTTAGAATTCATTAATATCAAGTTTTGTGTATTGACAATGTTTATGTTTTATTTCTGAGTTTATGTGCTAAGCATAGCATTGTGTTATTCCACATTCATAAATCATTCATTAAGTGTGTGTATTCAGAGCGTACAACAATATGAATAGTCTTTGTACTACGCAGTGGTCTTGAGAATTCTATAACATAACCTGTTTGGTGTGCAATATTTGAAACTGCATTACACAAAGTAAACTACGCAGATTGTTGATCCATCAAATCTCTACACCTTCATTTTTCCTATAAAAAAATCCTAGTTCAAATAAATTTGGCTATTTATATTTTACAAGTTTCATAGTTGAACTCACATCATAAACAACAAATCTCTAATTTGATGGAAAAAACATATATCCAACTATTTTAATGCATCTATCCTTTTAAAAATTGTGGTTGAGTTTGACCTCATAAACTTAGTCTATATCTAATTAAGATATATTACTAAATTACCACTTGGAAGTAGAATGGAAAAAGGTAATGAGTTCGTAGATTACCAAACTAGTATTTAACTAAATTATATCTCATCATCCATTGGAGTTAAGGAATTTGCACTTTATGAAATTATATGGTGGATTTTGGTGACATTCATTTTCCGATAACTTAATGGAATATACGGCGTGATTAATTACGGGAGCTTTTAATAGTGATCATCCCAACTCCATCGACTATGGCAAGCTACATAGAGGTAGATGTTAGAGTTAATTTTTGATAGATGTGTTGGTGTTGTTTAATTGTTTTATGAAATGAAATTTTTAATTGAAATTTATAAAAAAATATTATTTTTTGTTGTTTAAAATTTATTTTTGAATATAAAAATCTATTCAACACTCAAATCTACAAATCATCTATACATAAATGAAAAATATTAAAACTATACTATGAGATAATAATTTTGTGACCATGTCACTATATACTGCAAAGGAGTCATTGCACAATGTGGCCATCGAAATATCATATACCACTTAGTAATCGTTGTACCATGTGGCAATAAAAAATCCAAATGGCTTGCTGCTGAATAATTGTATGACTTTGCATGGATTTAATAGAGTGCGAGAGAGATTGGCGCAACTATTGACCATGCCATTTTCAATTCAAAACTGCGCAAGAGTAATATTTCCAAGCTCAAGAAAAAAGAAGAGGATGCAAGTTGTGATTTTGACCCAGATTAGAAAGAGTGATGTTTGCACAGTAAAATGTGTAACTGGAAGGAACACCACTGGCTTGCTAATAATGATTTTGTTTTCGGTGTGAAATTGGCTTTAAATTGTGTTCATTCGCTTTATATCTGAACGTTTAGACTTTTACAGATCATGACAACCAGCATTGGATGTTATGGTCATCTATTGTGTATAGACCTCGTAACTAGTTTTAGAATTCTGAAAGTTGTGGAATAGAGAGGGAAAAGAGGGAGAATTTTAGAAGCCGTATAATAGAGAGAGAAAATAGGGAAAATTCTAGAAGCCGTAGAATTGAGTGAGAAAATAAATTCTAGAAGCCGTAGAATTGAGTGAGAAAATAATTAGAGAATTCTAGAAGCCATGGAGTCAAATAATTTTAATGTTTTGCATATTCTAATTCTATTTCTTAGCACACAATACAATTTTTTGTTTTTTGTTTTTACATTTTGGAATAGGGTTGAAATTTATTTATGAATCATGCATACCACCGTCTCGACTTGCTCCAGGCAGATGAGAACCGAACTTGTGATGTGTCATTTAAAAAAAAATCTACATTATCAATTGTTCTTTACTAAGATTTGCATTGTTCATAAGTTAGGCAAAGATTAAATATATGTAGTATTGCTAATTTTGTTGATATAATTGGCTTTGTGCTGTAAATTGGTTACTGGTGATAGTGCGACTCAAACCATAATCATTGCCAAAGAAAAAAATGTTCCAGCTATGAGCAAAAATCTGCAATATCCCCATATTTTTACCCACCATTATAGTCCATCTCCTTCTCTCTTTTGGTTTCTGAACTCATAATGAACTCATATACATATTCAAAAAGTATGTTGTTATGAAATCTTTTCAACCTTACTTTCTTCATTTTAAACGCCTTCCATTCGCACACAAAATTATACATAATTCTGAAACAAATTAGAACGCGGATGCCCTAGGGAATCAAATTTATTTTATTTTTAATTATAAGAAAAAACACGTGAATCAATTATGAGGCTTCAAACAAATTACACGTGGATCAATTTGGAGGCTTCAAACATGTTACCACACATTAGGGCTGAGTCATGATGACACTTTTCACTTATACGGTCGAGGTCATTAATACTATAAAGAGCTTATTCTCCTCTCGGTGCTTTTCTTTTCACATCATGATTCCCCCACCGACCATTAGATTATCATTCCACTTTTCCCCTTAAGAAAGATTTAGGCTTCCACAGAACTAGGTCCAACCATCATATGCCTGCCACATTCTCACGTCTCATATTCGAATCCCCCTCCACTCTCCAGCCCCGACCCTGATATAAAGATTTCACTCTCGAAGCGTCTATGAATTAATACAGGCGGCAGCAGCACGAATTGGAGTTCAGGCGGAGAAAGCCCGTGGACCAGAGCAGAAGAATGAAGATGAGGAAGGAAAAGGAACCGAGAGAGCGCAACAGCAACGACAGCAGCGGCACAAACCCCATCTCCACATCCTCAACTCTGCATAAACAACCGCAACCCCATGAAAATAAAGGAGGAGGATCAGGGGTACGATTTCCCCGGCAGGGACTAGATCCCCAGACCGATGATAACCTATTACACAAAACCTCCACTAGAGGCTCCAGTTTGCGGCCCGTGCGGTCGACGAACGAAAAGAAGGCGGTCAATTGGCGGTTGGCCTGCTTTCTGGCCAACGAGTATCTCACCCGCCGAACATTGCTGGGGAGACCGTGGCCGCCGCAGGATTCGAACCCCAAATGCCCCCATGAAAATAACGATAAATCCAAGCCTAGGTCCGCCTCTCTAAATCAGGACGAATTTCAAAGCAGAAGAGAGAAGGAGAGGCTGTATTATACGCTCGCGGATTTTTGCCGAACTGGCGACGTCCACCTCCCTGGTATTGTGAATCCTTCTCAGCTAGCGGCCTGGGTTGGATTGAAGTGATAAATACCCATCCATATATCCTTCGCCGCTCCTCAACAAAAGCTATAAGTTCTTCACATATTGCAAGGGCAGTGGTCACATGTTCGAATCCTGGGGGCAGATGATGCCGTGTTTCATTAAAGTCATGTTTGTGGAGAGTTACTTCCATTGCAGGTTTTCAAGGAATAAAATGCATTTTTCTTATTAAAGTCATGTTTGTGGAGAGTTACTACCATTCCAGCTTTTCAAGGAATAAGATGCATTTTCTTTAATATATTGAAGAAGGAATATGGGTAGTATAGCCCAACCACAATCAGATATAGCGGAAAAGTGATGGGAATGTAATGTGTGTGTGAGGTCACGAACTTCTTGGAGTTTGGTTGGTTGCTTTGAATTAATTGTTATCGAAAATTTGTCATTTAATATAAATTTGTCATTTAATAAATATGTTATATGTAATACAATAGGGATATGTTTTTCTCTATTTTTGTTGGTGGCTGTTAGAAAGTTTTTTTTATTATTATTAGTTTAATTGTTTTAAATTTGTTTTTTTTTTTTATATTTTATGTTTAATTTTATTGGTTAGTAAAAAATTATTGAATTTATATATATATATTTGAGTGGTTAATTTTATATAATCTTAATAATTTAATGGGTTTTTAATACACTGAATTTATTTTTACATTTAGAAATGCAATTTAAACAACTTAAAATTATTATTTCATGCAGATTTATGTTATTGATTCTCCTAAATAAAACTAAAACATAGAACAATTAGACAACTTTTACCCAATTTTGAAGGTATCTAAAACCTCTTAAATTTTAACCATAATCATCTTAATAATTTTGTTGTTTTCCCTTACAAACTTCCACAACATTTTAATAATTTTACATTACGACATAACATTTTAACCAAAATTAAATTAATGTTTTTTAATTTTAATCCTACAAAATTAAAATTTTCAAATGAATCAATATACTCAGTTGTATGAATCAGTGTACTACTTTTACAATGCATTTTTTTTTAGGGTTTACTTTTTTCAATTGAATCAGTATATTACTTATATTACTTTACAATGTATTTTTATGAGGTTTACTTTTTTGTTCTTTGAAGTTCTACATAACTACAGGAAGAAAAAATAATCTACAGGAAGAAAAAATAATAGCATTATTAGTATGCAAAAGGGATTATTGTTTTTTTTTTTAAATATTATTTTAATCAATATTTAAAAATAAAAACATAAATCTAATTTTTTTACTTTAATATAAAATTCTATTTATTTGTTAATAAAAAATTATTTTTATATGTGATTCATTAAATATTTTGGATTCAACAAACTTTTTCATTGCAAATCCAACCAATTATCCAATTTCTCGATAAAAAAATATCTGGACCATTCCGTTGGTGTGTTTGTACCTATGTCAATTAAATTCTTACGCTGAAATATAATGTTTGTTAAATTGAAATGTCTCACAGCCGTGTTTAATAGCAACAAGCTAACCAGCGCCATGTATTAGCAAAAACGAATCATCATATGATTTTGGTTTACCATAAAAGCCAACAGTCCATGCTAATTTGAACTTGAAGTTCGTTATGACATTGCAAGCTGGTGTTGTTCAGATGGAGGTGACCATAACGTTGATGAATTGGTCTTTTGTTTGAACGTTATTTTTAGTTTACAAAATATACAAGATTTTAGTTCATGTTCAGAAGTTAACTTAGTGAAAAAAAAATAAAAAAATTAGAAGAGCTTGTATCATTGAACACTAAACATTATTTAAGAAATAAAAACATGGAGGGAGACCATGTAAGCACGATATTTGGTTGTTACATTTTGGTTTTTATTTAAAAGATGAACTCTTAGATTATGAGACATTTTTTTTTTATTTTTTTAATTAAATAGAACAAATGTATATTTATTCATTGATTGTTAACCAATGTAACTTTATATTTGATTGTTAATATTTAAATTCTTTGTATTTTGAATATACTGTTTATATTTTTATATTTTGAAAGTTATATGAATATTTAAGGTTTATTTTCTAGTAGAAAGATATATTTTTCAATAAAAGGATTTAATCTAGTTTGCATCTTTCTTTTACTTTTGTATTTTTTAAAACAGTTGAAATATGTTGCTAGCACACTTTGTCATTGTTAACATTTTAATTTGAAATATAAGCCAAAGCTGAAATATGAGCATTACCTATAAAAAAAAATGAATGTCCATATGTCCTAAAAAATGATGGAATTTATGGCCAACTAGATACCCCACAAAACTAGATAGGTAAGGGCTCTAATTTATTTATTTTCTTCTTGAACCATGATCTAGAGAACATGGAAAATTTCCTTCCACAAAGCCTAAGAATATTGACACTTAGAGAAGATGTACATCACTTTCACCATAAAATCTACATAGCATATAGATGCTTGAACCATGTTTTTTCCTCAATTAAATCAAGTCCCAAGTGAGAACCATATTTGTGAGGACTGACCATAGAAGAAATCTTGACTTCTTTGGGGCCTTTAACTTCAACAAATGTTTCCATTGCTAGAAAGAATCTATATTAATCATTCAAACATGAATTTTTAACCCAATTTTGTAGTAAATTCATCCCAAACTTTTTCTTGTTCAATGAGAAAGAGTCATATTCTTCCTTCAATCTTATATGGAATCTTTTATTTTCTAGTATTGTAAATAAATAAATTAAATCATGAAATTTTGGAATTTTATTGAAGGAAGGGCATTATAAGGCTCTATGCTACCTTTGTAATGTATCTAGGAAGGATATTATGAGGTACCTACTGAGGTACCCAATGGGGATAATGGTAGATATGTTCCTATGCATGGAGGTCATCTCTAGTAAATAAGGCACATGTAGTAGTGTGAAAGCAATAATTGTAAGAAGGTTTAGTAGAAGGTTGCTTCACTAGAAAGTTACTAGGAGATTAGATAGAGTTATATATGGAAGTAGAAGTTATGTAATGAAATGTGTTTTTTTTCATCAAATCCAAGTGAGCTCAATGGCACTAAAAAAGAAGGTAAAAAAACCTAACCTTGAAAAAAACTATGTTGGTGAGCATGAATTAGGGGTACCACAAAACACTGAAAGAACATTGTTGGAAGATGTTTTAATAGATGACAATGAGTATGAATAAAAACAAGTAGAGGGACCCAATTACCTATAGGAATTAATTAATGAATCCACCAAACCTTTGAAGAACTAGAAGAAAAAGAAAAGACATTTATTCAAACGTTGTAGAAGGATCTATACAAAGACTTTTATTATAATGGGAAGAAGTGGAACATGGCCCAAGACAAGCATTGGCTTGATATCTCTAAGCCACCTACATTCAATGAAAGAAGAAATGAAGAAGACCTTTTGTCCACCTTCAATACCTTTTGGGAGGTAAAATCAAATATCCCTTGAACAAATGGATAACATTCAAGGGAACAATGTGAGTAGCCATGTTGACCTAGTATCTAGATATAAACAAAAACTAGTATTTTCAAGCTAGGACGATGGGGTTAACCGGTTCCAAGAAAATTTACAATTATATTAGTGAGAAACCTTCAACTTGCACAAAGATAAAAGGACCTAAGATGATGTGGGGAGATGCAATTTATCCATATGACTCCCAACTAAAGAATATATTATACCAACTAAAGTATCAAGTTTATGACCCTTTACAAATTGGCTTGTTCATATCATGCCTTTTCCTACCCTCCAATCACATGTTCACGGGAACATACCACAATCCTATCGAGAATCCTTCAATGTGGCCATTGAGATGGAGGACAAAATGCAGATGAATGCACAAGACAAGAAACACTTGTAGGAATATAAACTCAAAAGAAGCTACATGGAATCAAGGAACACAAACCTAAATATGACCAAGAGAGAAGACAATCTAATGATAGAAGTGGAACCAATATAAGAGATAGTAACCTAAAGAAAATGAATGAATTTAACTTATTTTTCACATGTAATGTCGAGAAACACCCCTATAAAAACTATTATACAACCCAAAGAACCAACTTGGTCAATTTGTTGATCAAAAAGGGAATTAGGGAGACCATAAATTTTTTAAAGGATGGGACTAATACTAGGAATTATAATAGGATTTTAACATTTTTTGAGCTCAATATCAAAGAGATAACTCTTCGATGGTTACTATGGTTGAATGGAGGAAAGAATGTAAATGCTTCATGTGGGAAGCATGGGGACACATGATAGACAAATTTATTTCCAACATTCCTTGAAAATTATGGTCTTTCCTATGTGGTCCATAGACACAGAACAAGGGATTGCCAGAATTCATAAAGAAACCAACAAACAACTACTACATGATCTAAGTCACATAATAATATGACCATAGGGAATCTTCTATCACAATATGATATAGCTATGATAGATATGGACAATTTACATATAAAGAAACAACCCATACATGATAGAGATGACCAAGACTTTACAAAGAAAAAAGGAAAATTAGAGAAAAAACTAGAGGAATTGAGGAAGAAAGACAAATCAATAAGGAAAGATCTTAAGATATGACAACTAAATGATCAATTCTACTTCTTGGCCCGAGATAAGAAAGTTATGAAGAAATTTTATGAATCTTTTATTTTTTTACTCAATGTCGAAGGGCATGGTGACTCAAGCTCCGATATCTTGATAGTGAGCAAGGGGAGTGACCTCTTCTAGAAATATTTGTAGGTTCCTCCTACTATCATGAATAAGCCAATATCTTATGTGGTGATTGAACCAAGTGTTTTTATTAATATTATTTCTTCTATTTTATGGGGATAAGTCTCAATAGATCAACTATGCCACACAACTAAGTGATTATTTTCACAATGGATTATACAACTTGTAGGCCCTTACATAGTTTGATAGTAGCTAAAATATACTATTATGAAATAAATAAATAAAACAATTTTGAAGTCTTGATGATCCTTAGAGAAGCATATCAAGTACTCTTTATAAGGCCTTGGATAAATTTCATGCGAGGATTTTTTTTTATGATATGTTAGCCCTGATATTTAAACAATATAAAAAAATAGTAATCATTCCACTAGACATTAGAAAATGAGTTGTTTCCATACAGACTAATGTCACCAACATGGATAAGTGTTGGGACCAAGGCTCTATATGGGTCACCTATATGTAGCTGGTTGGAAAGAAGCCAACCTTGAACTCAATGACTATGGCAATTTTCCCATGAATGTTTCATTGGAAGAAGATTATGAGAGGGTATTGGAAGAATGGGCTCATGAAAACCATGGAGCCTTATATTAGCGATGTTAAAAACCTATTCAAGGAATAGTATATAAAATAGGCTTGATAATAAAATATGAAAAACAAAAAGACCATGCAAAGTACAATTAAAATTTGAAAAAAAAACAATGAATTTCTTTTATAATGAAAAAAAGGTGAAGTTTCCAATGACACTTGATATGATCATCATCTTCTAATGGTGGATGGTTCATTTGGTTCATTTTATTTTACAAGTAGAAATCATATGGAAAAATGTTAAGGCAGTATATCTATGCCTATTTAGCATGATTAAATCAGTGGGAAAAAGTTAGGGCACTAAATCTATGCCTATTTAACATGATTAATGAAGAAAAAAATTGTGATTACAACTAGTACTATGAGTTTGTCACCTATCATGGTTAAGAAATTAGTCATTTTCCTAATTGTAATTAAAAAACATACTTCAACTATTTGATACTTATTGAATTAGGAGTCATTAGATATTTATTTAACAATTAATCATCTTATTGAATAAGGAATCATTAGATATTTATTAAATAATGAATCATTTTCCTCATTTATAATAAATCATTGGATATTTATTGAATAATTAATCATTTTCATCATTTATAATAAAAAATGTTAGTATAAATTTAATAACAAATGATACATCTCCCTCTATTCAAATCATATTTTACATGATCATTATCATCTTTTTAACATAACATATTTCACATGATCATTATGCATAGTAAAAATTTCATGACGATGTTTCTACATTTTTTTAACACAATAAAAAAAAACTTTACTATAAATAGGATGACTCACACAAACATGCATCTCAGCCTTTTTTTTAACAAGAGTGAATGAGACACTAGAAGATCTCCACTTTTCTTAAACAAGACTGAATGAAACACTAGAAGATCTTAGTGTGAATACTTATATGGGGATTTATGGTCGGGGATAAATAGAGCACTACATGTTCAAATAGGCATAAATCAAATACAATGTTGTTTATAATAGTTTTATAGTACCGTTGATATATATATATATATATATAAATTTTTAAATATATTTAATTAAATTATAGTGATTTTTTATTGTTTTGAATATTATTTATGTGGATGAATTTTAAAATATACTCAATGTAAATATTAGTAATTTTTTTAACGATTTAGAATACAAAACTCACATACAAAACTCACAGTGATATAAATGATATCGCAGATGGGGTTGATTTGTTAAGAGTGTTTTGTAATGATTTAAAATACAAAAGCCAAAGTAATATAAATGAAATTGCGGATGGGTTGATTTGTTAAGAGAAAAAGAGGACACTGTTAGGTGAGAGGGGTTTATGGGAAAGAGATTACCACATGTCTCATGGTTAAATTTCCATTAGTATACCTGTTGTTGACATTTGACATGGTATATAGCGATTGATATCGTGTTGACTATTTATTAATTCATTGTGCATAAAAAAAAATTGAGTTTTTTTCAAAATTTTACATTACAGATTTAATTTCTTTGTTTTTCTTAATTTAACTTTTCTCCAACTAGTTTTAACCAGCTCTCATACCACTTGTTAGAATTGTCAATGCTGAAAACAAAATTCTCATACTATAAATAACAATCACACACATATAAATATAGGGATTTCAGGTGGTTCAAACAAACTTTGGGCTAGTTCGCCAAGCATAGGCATAGGTTGTAGTATTACTAGCACAGTCACAATTATGTGACTGATTAACGCCGAAAGTCATATTTACTTTACTTTATACATACGTGTCCACTCTTATGTGCACAGTTTCTTGAGCCGTCGTGAAGAACGTAGTTGAGCCGTCCTCGACCCATCGTGAAGAAAATGAAACGGGCATCATATATTACTACGCAGAGACACTTGGTATCGTGCGCATCGTGAGCCGTCGTTGAATTCGCATCCAATTCAACAGAAATGAAACGGCAGCAATTTACATCCACGGGCGGATACGCATTTGTCCAGTTTCTTAATAGCTATTGTTATTTGTTAATCACTGAACGTGGCAATCTGGTGATGAGCAAGTAATTTTTTAATTTGATTTAGTAAATGTGAAAAAGTAATTACATAAACGGACGTCTTTATAAATGAGCGGAAGTTAATTTATTAAAATCTCATCCATTGATTTTAGAGAGGACGACGAAGAATATGCCAGCATCTTCAATTGCGAACCATAAGATTGAAATTTATGATTAAAGGGTGATTAACTCTGCCCATTGTCTGGAGATTACATCAGATTTTCAAGTCTCTCACACACTCAATCTCTTAGATTCGTTTTTGCCTCTACCGCTTACATGTATTTATATATATTTACAAGAAATGAATAATAAATGAAATCTCTATCCATATTCCAACTTGATCTATTTGTTGTAACCAACTCAAAATGATAGGATCCAAATCTGTTCTTGATAAATTCGTTGTCACCAAATTCCAAGTAGATTGGCTTAACTATTTACCACACCATCTTCATCTTCAATTCAAAACTGGGTAAGAGTAATATTTCGAAGCTCAAGAAAAAAGAAGAAAAGGATGCAAGTTTTGATTTTGACCCAGATTAAAAAGATTGATGTTTGCACGGTAAAATGTGTAATTGGAAGGAACACCACGGGCTTGCTAATAATGATTTTGTTTTCGATGTGAAATTGGCTTTAAATTGTGCTCATTCGCTTTATATCTGAACGTTTAGACTTTTACAGACCATGGCAACCAGCATTGGATGTTATGGTCGTCTATTGTGTATAGACCTCATAACTACTTTTAGCATTCTGAAAGTCGTGGATTAGAGATGGAAAATAGGGAGAATTCTAGAAGGCGTAGAATTGAGTGAGAAAATAATCAGAGAATTCCAGAAGCCGTAGAATTGAGTTAGAAAATAATCAGAGAATTCAAGAAGCAATGGAGTCAAATAATTTTAATTTTTGCATATTCTAATTCTATTTCTTAGCACACGATACAATTTTTAGTTTTTTTTTTACATT
Source organism: Picea sitchensis (assembly GCA_010110895.2). Lineage (NCBI taxonomy): Eukaryota > Viridiplantae > Streptophyta > Pinopsida > Pinales > Pinaceae > Picea > Picea sitchensis. The sequence continues at coordinate 129,278 of SNQJ01S0017063.1, read as the reverse complement.
TTGGAATAGGGTTGAAATTTATTTATGAATCATGCAGACCACCGTCTTGACTTGCTCCAGGCAGGTGAGAACCGAACTTGTGATGTGTCATTCAAAAAAAAATCTACATTATCGATTGTTCTTTACTAAGATTTGCATTATTCATTCATTCACAGCAGAAATTAGGCAATGATTAAATATATGTAGTATTGTTAATTTTGTTGATATAATTGGCTTTGTGCTGTAAATTGGTTACTGGTGATAGTGTGACTCAAACCATGATCATTGCCAAAGAAAATGGAAGTTGGCGTTTGCCTTCAACCTCCTTGATGCAATTATCGAATATCGTCTTTAAGATTTCAAAGGTGAAATTATTAAATGCTTTAGAATTGTCAATCTTTAGTCCTGTGAAATCAAAACTACCTTCTTTTCCAGAAATGCAAAAGGGTGCAAATTGGAACCCTCTCCAAACACTAGAGGTCATAGTTTTTCAGGAAGTGGAGGAAATCATAGTCCGTTGAATGGAGAAGCCACACCCGTTGTCTAAGACGCCAGACCGGGTAGTTCAATTGCACAAATACTCCGCACCAGTGCGTGGGATGTTCATTATGCACGCTTTAGAGGTTGAGGGTAGGATACTGAATGTTGAATAGGGGATGATCATAATTTTGAAGAGGGGATGCAAGCTATGACGAGGAGTAATGAGGAGGATAATCTGAAGAGTGGGACGATGATGTCCATCGAACATTGCATTAAGTGATGACTATATTGCATTTAGTGATGACTATCTTCACTTTCATTTGATAGGTTTTGCCATGTTAAATGTAAATAAATAAATTTAAAAAAATGAGAGATGTTAGAAAATTATGTTCCACCTATGAGCAAAAATCTGCAATATCCCATATTTTTAACCACCATTGTAGTCCATCTCCTTCTCTTTTGGTTTCTGCCTAACAATTATTGGAGCGAACTCTCAATGCTTGTGCCCATAAAAAATTAAGCATGCCACCTTGCTTTGCAAATCCTTTGGATTGTTCCTTTTATCTAAAAATATTCTTCATTATGGCCCTTCTGGGAGGACCTTTGTAGAATCAGAAGTTGTCAATTTTTTCATTATTTTTCAGTCATCAATTTTTACCTTGGATTTAGATGTCACGTGCCAAAATCCTGTTCCATTGGCTTTGTTAGATTTTTTTGAGGACGACCACCACAACTAATCCGAGATTCTAAAATTCTAAACTGTTCTGGACTTGTTGTACATCTCTGCTTCACGGTTCAGTGGGACAACCTAAATTGAGATGAGGCTTTCTGTGATTCTCTATTAGATCATCATTCTCAGAGCATGATTGTGATGATAAGTGTCTCCTCATCTTCAGACTCACATCTATACTTGATATGTATAAATGTTTCCCTGGTCTTTCGCCCCTTCAATCTCTGTCAATAAGAAAATGTGTCAATTAATCCTACATGCGTGGATATGGAAATTCCCGGTATGCACTGAGGAATTTCCTCCCTAATTCGATATTTCATCATCACACATAATTCCCGCCAAATTACATGAGAATCATGTCTTCAATGGCAACCGACCGAGACGAAAACCACAAAAACCACAACAATCACAACCGACCGAGACGAAAACCACAACAATCAAGAAGGCGAGTTGTGAGATCTCTAAGGGTCATGCAAGAAGGTGGCAGGGATTAAATAGTGCAATGTGCACTAATGTCTCCACGGAACCTGAATCTTTTTTTTTGCCAAAGAAATTATGGGCTTGCATGAGAGCCATCCTAGTTCCTTGTTTCTTCACCGAATTTATGAGATTCACATCAACTTGACAAAGCCCCTCTATATCAATAATGTTCAACCCCTATTACATCTCTATGACTTGAAAGCATTTTTTTCCAAAGAGATTATGCAACCTGAAATCAATTTTTTTGCCAAAACAGTTATGGGCCTGATTTATGAATTAGGTCAGTCTCAAAATTCTATAAAAGGAGAGGAAAGGATGGAAGAAAAAGGAGGAGGGAAAAAAAATGGTTAGCGTAACGTTACGCTGCCGAGTTGTGGCTTGACGGGTTGCTTGTGAGGAGTTGGGTTTATCTCAGCTGTGTTTGGAGTGGTAGCTCAGCCGTGGAGGCGAGCTGAGACGCTAGTCTATCTCTGGTTCTTGTGTGACCCCTTTGCGGCTCGGGAGGCTAAGGGGGAAGCAGAGTACCTGAAAGCCATCATGTCTCGGTTTCTTATTTGTTAACCAAATTTATGAAGCCAACATTGACTTTAGCAAAAGATAAAGCCCTTGGGATTAGCAATGTTCAATCACTATTTCATCTCTTTGACCTCCAAAAAAATGTATTTTCTATTATCATTAGCGAACTTGGTTGAGGCTTGAATGGTGAACATGTTAGTCACATTGATCAATAGCATATCACTGCAAGTGTAAACATAAGAATACCATATTGGTTGAGGCTTGAATGGTGAACACGTTAGTCACATTGATCAATAGCATATCACTGCAAGTGTAAACATAAGAATACCATATTTAACCTATGTAAAGGGAAAATCTACAGTCATGGTACTGGTAAGAAAGCTGCTACAAACCAAAGCTTGAAACCATTTGTCTTGCAAATGGTAAGAAGATAGGTGGACGAGGAAAATGGTAGCTTGCAAGAACATGGTTGCAATCATCTCAATGGTCCTTGAATAGATATGATGGTAAGAGGATAGGTGGACGATGGCAATGTTAGTTTGCAAGAACTTGCATATAGGTGGATGAGGGCAATGGTAGTTTGCAAGAACTTGCAGAGAAGTGACAGACGATGGTTTGTGTTTTGACAGATGGTAGTTGGGTTGCAACCAGCTCAATGCTCTTTAAATAAATGTGATGGATATAGTGTTCAATTCACATATGCTTCTATGAGAGAAAATGCCTTACAACCTAATTAAGTGTTAAATATAATTCATCATTTTAATAAGTTTTCTAATGGATATAGTTTTCAATTTACATATGCTTTTATAGAGAAAATGCCTTACACAAAATTAAGTGTTAAATACAATTCATCATTTTAATAAGTTTTTTTATTGATATAGTTTTCAATTCCTTATAGAGAAAATGCCTTAGAACCTAATTAAGTGTTAAATACAATTTATTATTTTGATAAGTTTTTTAATTATGCAKAAAGGTATATACTTATTGATAATGGGCACATTTAATGATCTTTTGACCATAAATTTCAATAGTATGGTTATCAATTGAAAATCTTATGTTCATAATTTTCTAGCATTTTTAAAAGCTTTCTTTAACCTGTTTACTTTTTCACTTCAAAGAATTTGATTACTTTGGACTCATGATAAATCCGGAGTTAAGATATAGATATATGGCGGTTTAACTCTATGTGTCAAAGATCTTGTTGAATGGAGGATGATTATATGAATTTGGGGTAATGGTTATCACATCGGGAGGTGGAAACTATAATTAGATAAGAGAATCTTGTTTGATTGTAGGAAATTTTATAAGATAATCTTATTTCTTCAAATATGTGGGAATTTAAAAAAAAAATAATAATTTTTTTTAAATGAAACCCAACATAATTTTTGAGATATCATATTTTATTTTTATTTTTTTTAATATAATTATTTTGGTAAAGTAATTGTTGGTGAAATTGACATTTATATTTGTTTAAATGACATTTTTGAATATATAATCTATTCAAAAACTCAAAAAATCCATGACAATAAGATATATAATCTCAACCATTAAAATCTGCAATTCCAATTATACTTCTAAATTTCTAACTGAATTTTGAATAAAACTCATAAAAAACATGCTAAAAATCATGCTTAACAAACTCGAAATTTCACATGTTATGAGTTAAATCCATAGTTCATCATCAAAAAATTTAAATCAAATAATTTNCAATTATACTTCTAAATTTCTAACTGAATTTTGAATAAAACTCATAAAAAACATGCTAAAAATCATGCTTAACAAACTCGAAATTTCACATGTTATGAGTTAAATCCATAGTTCATCATCAAAAAATTTAAATCAAATAATTTAAAATGATTATTTTCAGTGCTTTGTGAATAATAAATTATCAGTTTGAGTTAAACATACAACTACTCATAAATAATTGTAACTTTATTTTTAAGACAAATCAAGTAGCTTCAACCATGAATAAACAATAAGGGTAGTCTAAATGTTCCATTTTTTGGAGTTTTTAAGGGTATATTTTCTGATCAATTTTTATGGAAATCTGACCAAAAATTGTTGGAATTCCATATTTTAGTGATTGAATCTGTAGAGTTCAAGTGCCTCAAATACTTTTCAAAATGTTGAATTCATTTATACATTAAAAATACAATTTAAACAACAAAAAAATATATTTCACCACATTCTAATAAAAGAATTAAAAAAATAAAATGTTTAGAAAATACTAACCAATATCATAAAACTAAAAAAAATTCCCACTCAATTAATGAACTCATACACATTCAAAAAAATATCTTCTGTTATGAAATCTTTTCATTTTAATACCTTACTTTCTTCATTTTAAAGGCCTTCTATTTGCACACAAAATTATACATAATTCTGAAACATAAAATATGTGCAATCATATACAATACAATGGGAAGCATCATGGAAAAAAGAATAATATGGAAACTGGATAAAATTTTGATAAACAAATTACACGAGGGATGATGTCGTAGGGAATCAAATTTATTTATTTTTAATTATAAAAAAACACGTGAATCAATCAATTATGAGGCTTCAAACATGTTACACGTGGATCAATTTCAAGGCTTCAAATATGTTACCACACATTAGAGATGATTCATGATGACATATGTCACTTATGCTTAGAGGTCAGTGATACTATTACTAGCACAGCCATATAATTGTGGTTGATCAACGTTGAAAGGTTGATAAGATGAAAAAAATCTTTAAAAGAATATATTAAATTTTATTATTGATTAACAAATAAACGTTTGAGCTTGATTTATCTGGTGTTAATATTTTAATTTCTGTTATTTACTTAGGTGGCAATCACTTAGCTGTCAAAGTAATTTTTAAATATGATTAGGTAAATGTAAAAAAGTAAACACATAAACGGATGTCTTTATAATAGCTGGGAAGTTAATGATTGAAATCACAGCCATTTATTTTTTTGTGACTACTAAGAATATTCCATACATATTTAATCCTGTCCATAAAAACTTATTAAACACTAAACCTCTATTAAATCTGCCCATTGTCAATAAGTATACCCCTTATTCTCTGATTTCCCCACTACCTGTTAGATTATCATTCTCCTTTTCCCCATAAGAAAGATTTAGGGTTCCACAGAACTAGATCCACCTTATTCTCTGATTTCCCCACTACCTGTTAGATTATCATTCTCCTTTTCCCCATAAGAAAGATTTAGGGTTCCACAGAACTAGATCCAACCATCATATGCTTGCGACAATCTCATGCATTCGAATCCCCCTCCATTCTCCAGCCTCGACCCTGATATAAAGATTTCACTCTGGAAGCGTCTATGAAGATGAGGAAGGAAAAGGAAACGAGAGAGCGCAATAACAACGACAGCAACGGCACAAACCCTAACTCCACATCCTCCTCTCTGCATAAACAACCACAACCCCATGAAAGTAAAGGAGGACGATTTCCCCGGCCGGGACTAGATCCCCAGACCGATGATAACCTATTACACAAAACCTTCACCAGAGGCTCCAGTTTGCGGCCCGTGCGGTCGATGAACGAAAAAAAGGCGGTCAATTGGCGGTTGGCCTGCTTTCTGGCCAACGAGTATCTCACCCGCTGAACATTGTTGGGGAGATCATGGCCGCCGCAGGATTCGAACCCCAAATGCCGCCATGAAAATAACGATAAATCCAAGCCTAATTCTGCCTGTCTAAATCAGGATGAATCTGAAAGCAGAAGAGAGAAGGAGAGGCTGTATTAAACACTCGCGGATTTTTTCCGAACTGGCGACGTCCACCTCCCTGGTATTGTGAATCCTTCTCAACTAGTGGCCTGGTTTGGATTGAAGTCATAAATACCCATCCATGTATCGTTCGCCACATATTGCAAGGGCAGTGGTCACATGTTCGAATCTTGGGGGCAAATGATGTCGTGTTTCATTAAAGTCATGTTTGTGGAGAGTTACTTCCATTTCAGGTTTTCAAGGAATAAAATGCATTTTTCTTATTAAAGTCATGTTTGTGGAGAGATACTTCCATTGCAGGTTTTCAAGGAATACGATGCATTTTTCTTTAATATATTGAAGTCGCCGATGGGGAGAAGGAATATGGGTACTATAGCCCAACCACAATCATATAATGTAATGTGATGGAATGTAATGTGTGTTTGAGGTCCGCGAACTTCTTGGAGTTTGGTTGCTTCACCTCGAATTAAACACCACAGATATGTCTTCCTCTATTTTTGGCCGAAAGGTCTTTTTATTAGTGTCTGGAATGTTTTGGCCCAATTTTGAGGGTATCTAAAACCGCTTGGATTTTAGTCGTCGCCGTCTTAATAATTTTGTTGTTTTCCCTTACAAACCTCCACAACATTTTGATATTTTTACATTGTCACATGGCATATTAACCAATTTTATTGTCCTGTAGTTTCGCCTACTTATTTGGTGCACAATACTTTTTAATTTTAGTACTTCCATACAAAATTAACCTAATGTTTTCTAATTTTAGTCCTACAAAACCAAAATTTTCAAAGGAATCAGTATAATACTTTACAATGCATTTTCAAAAGAATCAGTATACTACTTTACAATGCTTTTTTATCCCGTTGTTCTATATGACCATAAGAAAAAATAATAACATTATTAGTACCCAAAAGGGATTATTGTTTTTTTATTTTTAAATATTATTTTAATCGATACTTAAGGGTAAAAAACATAATCTAAACTTTTATAAATTAAATATTAAATTTTATTATTTATTAATAAAAAAATATTTTTATCTATGATTCATTAAATTTTTTGGATACCACAAACTTTTTCATTGCAAATCCAACAAATTATCCAATTTCTTGAAAAAAAAAAATATACAGACCATTCAGTGGGTATGTTTGTACCTATGTCAATTAAATTCTCACGATGAAATATAATGTTTTTTAAATTGAAATGTCTCACCGGCGTCTTTAATAGCAACAAGCTAACCAGCGCCATGTATTAGCAAAAACGAATCATGGTATGATTTTGGTTTACCATAAAAGTCAATAGTCCATGCTAATTTGAACTTATGCATTGCATTAGCTCGTTATGCATTGCAAGGTGGTGTTGTTTAGATGAAGGTAGCCATAGCAATCCACCCATTCGTTCACGCTGGCTAATTTGAACTTTTAAGCTCGTTATGGCATTGCAAAGTAGTGTAGTTCACAGGTAGCCCTGGGTTGACGCAAATCCATCCTTATTCACTCTTATCCACCCCAAATTTGATACACCAAATAAGTTCTGTAATTTTTTTAACAGGTTACAGAATTGGATTGGCATTATTAGAGTCCAATAACTAGGGAAGTAGCTTACAAAATTACAGAATTAATATGCAAATGCTACAAAACTACATAATTAATAATGTAAATAAAAGGAAAGAGAAGGAAATGAATAGAATCTTATTTTTTTTTTAATAATATGTGAATTTTGCATGCAGATTACCTGGTAGAGGTCTTAGTCTCTCCGCAATTCACAATATCCAGAGTAGGATGATCAAAATGGCAGAAAGTTATTCTCTCCTCTTCTCTGATTAAGTGGAAACCCAATACAGGAAAAACTAGGGAGAAATGAAAATCGGTATTCTTATTATTCAAAGAAGAATTACAATAGCCAATCACAAGCATCCAACCATCCTCTTCTCTCTTCCCACATACTGTTACATTGTTCATTGCTCACTTCACCTCTATGGGTATGCTCATATATATAGCATCTATCAAACAGTTAGACAAACTGATTACAATATGGTCCACCAGTTAGACACTTTATTTTTAGCCTATGTGCCTAAATTTATTCATCACCTTTTCTGCAATCCAAGAGAATCCAAACACCATCACAACTCCACAACTTCTCTAACAATATTGTTACACGAGCATGCATGCACGATTCACTCCAGTATGGACCATTCTTCCTCCATCAGTAACATGTCTTATAAACCAATGCACTTGTCCCATTTTGATACGTTCGACTGTTAGTCAAATGCACAACGCTTTGACCACCACAGGACACCTTATCCTATACTTGTCCAAACTTACCCAATAGATCTTTACATTCTTGCATGACATAACCTAAGCTAGGTCTCCTCTTGTCCAAATCTCATGAATCATAACCACAGACTAAATCACTGCAACCACTATAGGTAATACTTGTGCTTCTGTGATTGAAGCACCCATTTCCATGCTCTTCAGCTAGTTTTTCCATGTGTCTACTGACAACACCAACTGCATGTGAAATGGTGACCATTTCCCATCGCAATCATCAAACTTCCTACTAACATATAATACCTGAGACATATAACTATTTTCTTATTCAACAGTTAGGACTTAAACTTGAAGAAAACTTACAATGGAAAGTCAAAGAGATTTTACCAGTTTCACATTATTCATACCAAATTTTCTGAGTATCTTCACCACATACTTTTGTTGTGATAACCAAGCTCACCATATTTCCTGTCTTTGTGTATTTCCATGCCCAAGATTTATTTTGCTACTCCGAGATCCTTCATAACAAATGTCCTAACCAACTCATCCAACCTGTTGATCTCAAACTTCTTTTGTGCTTGCTACAAGCATAACATTTAACACCAAGATAATAAATATACCATAAACATAATGGTTATAATCACTTCTTGTAAACTTTGGCTCATCATGAAGGAATCAAACATCTTGTATCAAGCCATACAATGATTCATGAGTTTGCAAACAAATCTTTTATTGTGATTTTGAGCTAACCTTTCTGGTTGTTCCATATACATCCCCTTTTCCAAAAAATTCCATGTAAAACAGTTTTAACATCTAGTTGTACTAATTCAAGATCAAGTAACACAACTAGTGATAACACTACATGAATAGAAACAAGTTTTTAACAAATGGTGAGAAACTTTCATGGAAATCAATACCTTCCAAATACCCTTCTTCTACCAGTCATGCATTGAACCTTTCATCTTTTACTATGTTTGATTTTATAAAAGGATATTCATCAAACACTCCATCTCTGTCCATGATGATTTTGTGGGTAGTAGGATCCCACATTCTGCATCCCTTAACATCATCACCATATCAAATATATACTTGTTTGATCCGAGTCTTACATAGAATGTTGATAAGCATCACAACCAAATAATTTCACATTTGACTAATCACTAGATGACATGTTCATACCTCTTCCAGAGTCTTCCAGTCTTTTGCAAACGATGGTGATCGAGTTACCAGATAATGCAATTGATTATGTCCATGACTATTGTTACAACTTGGCATTACTGAACATGCCTATTCGATCCCAACTTCCTTGCAATACTTTCCAAGTTCTATGGATATGAACCTACCTTCATCATATATTCTCAAACACTTGATTGACCTACCAACGCATCAGCCTTTCTACAGACCCACCTTTCTAACTTGGACACATTGCTCCACCTCTAACTTTGCATTTGAACAACTTTGACCAAATACGGCCAAACCAACCCAAGTGAACCTTTGTTGCTCACCTCTGGGGACTTCAAAATGGAGTCCTAGTGCTCCACCTTAACATGAGCATTATCTTGATCAAATTCGGCCAAGCCGTCCAAATAAACCTTCACCTCTTACATCCAGACCCATTTACAATGGATTTCACTTACAATGGATTTCACCAAATATTGTATAGGCTTCATTACATGCAATCCATGGACACAGTACCACGGGCTACCGAAAAAACATGGAACCGAAAAACCACGTGTTTTGACTTAAAAACCGGATTTAACTCATTAACTCTTTTACTGAGTCAAGGTTAACCCAACATACATGCCCCCCTCCCCCAACATATTCACTCTGCCTAAATCCATGTCTATACTTTTCATAGGTGACCCAATAAACGAGGGGTACACATGCCTATCTAGGTCTTACATACATATGTCTTGTTGTTCCAGAGTCTGTACTTAAGGATTTAAAAAGTACAGTGTCTAGGCATCCGAAAGTTAGTAAGGTGTAAAAAGGGAGGAGAGTATACCTTCGGGAAAGGAAGCTAGGGTTGATTTCTAGGTTGTCGATGTCTGGCTTCCAACTATTCCTGGATGTTTATATCTCGTTCGATTGCAGCCCATGAACGTTCAAGTTCTACCCGAGTCGTGGCTGTTTTAAGTATAGTGTCGAAGAGATTTAAAGCGATATGGGTTTGGTCTGATAAAACGGGTTCAATATTAGGTTGTCTTACAACGGGGACACTCATAGAGGAACATAAAAATTTCAACATGCATCTCAGCTTTTTTTCAACCAGAGTGAATGAGACACTAGAAGATCTCCACTTTTTTTTAACTAGAGTGTAGTAGACACTAGAAGATCTTAGTGTGAATACTTATATGGGGATTTATGGTCGGGGATAAATAGAACACTACATGTTCAAATAGGCATAAATCAAATACATTGTTGTTTATAATAGTTTTATAGTACCGTTGATATATAGGCATAAATCAAATACATTGTTGTTTATAATAGTTTTATAGTACCGTTATATATATATAATTTTTTAAATATATTTAATTAAATTATAATGATTTTTTATTGTTTTGAATATTACTTATGTGGGTGAATTTTAAAATATACTTAATGTAAATATTAGTAATTTTTTTTTAACGATTTAGAATACAAAACTCATAGTGATATAAATGAAATTGCAGATGGGGTTGATTTGTTAAGAGTGTTTTGTAGTGATTTAAAATACAAAAGCCAAAGTAATATAAATGAAATTGTGGATAAGTTGATTTGTTAAGAGAAAAAGAGGACCACTATTAGGTGAGAGGGGTTTATGGGAAATAGATTACCACATGTCTCATGGTTAAATTTCCATTAGTATACCTATCGTCGACATGGTATATAGTGATCGATATCGTGTTGTTGACTATCTATTAATTCACCGTGTACCAAAAACTTTTGAGCTTTTTTCCAAAGTTTTACATTACATATTTAATTTCTTTGTTTTTCTTAATTGTTTAAAAACATTTTTTTGACATCTAATTGGTTAGTGAAACCAACCCGTTATTGCCAAGTTGATGGCTACCAAAACAATTTTGAGTTGTTTTCTAAAGTTTTACATTACACTTTGAATTTCTTTATTTTCCAGAGTTGTTTTCTTACATTACAATTTGAATTTCTTTATTTTTATTAATTTAAAAAAAATAAAAATTGACATCTACCCGTTGAGATGATGGTTAGAAATAAATAAGTGGCTGAACATTTTCTGGAAAACTGTGAATGTGAGGTGATGTGGAGAGAGTTGCGCTCTCGGCTCTGACACTGTAGTGAATGCTTAGTGTAGTCGATGCTATGGCAACGAAAACTCATAGCAAAATTGCAGGTAGTGTGACAACCTGCATGCACATTTCTTATACTCACTTATACTCGTCATAGCAAATTATTTCACGAACTACCTCTTCCTCACAGCTTTGGCACAAAAGCTTACAAATCAACAAAATTAAAATGGAAGGTTGTGTGTGTGGACTACCATACAAATTCAAGAAGTTGCATATCCTACTAGCAATCGTCCTAGGCTATTGTCTTCCTGAGCTACTATCTTGATCTCCTGGTTTTTTTTTTTGTTATTGTAACGGTTTGAGGAAGCACACATACTTAGTGTGACTCTTTGAGGAAGTGTACACAATATTGGGTGCGATAGCTATTACTAGAACTCTTTCTAGGGAAGAATAGTGAGAAGCGCGATCTATCTATCGCTATTTATATTGTAAGTACTGATCATTTGTCATGGTCAATCAAATGTATACCTTATTTGTTCATGTATATTTTATAGTGCAAAAGTGATTCTAGATAGTAGCACCAATGACTAACCATTTTTTTTTTCTTTCGATCCAACTTGATCCTGTTCAATGTGTGCCAAGCCTGCTATTTCTCTCCCCAGCTGAGTGCTTTGCAGGTATAATGAGACTGGTGGTAGCGCTGCCCCTAATCCAACAAACACCTTTTTCAACCACTGCGTGAATGGATAATGAGTGTCGGTGTGGTGCGTGTTTCTCCCACAATCAAGCACTAATTTTATGAATTGAAGTTTCCATTATAATGACAGTGTAATTGGAAAATTCCTTATAGCATATATAATTTAAAAATGAGATCTGTTGCCTTAGTTGTTGGTCTCGGAGAAATGAATTGCACTTGGGCTGGGGTAAATTCAATCCTCCACTCATGAATTCATAATTGTGTCAAGTAATAATTAAGTAAATTTCAAACCTTGCTTGTGTTGAGCCTGTGTTGATGGGTAAACTTGGTTTGTCGGTTCTTCGTCTGGGTCCATTCTGTGATAATCGGTAAACTTGGTTTGTTGGTTCTTCGACTGGGTCCACTAAATATATTGGTACTTCTTCTCTATCAATGGATGAAAAAACCACCTCTTTCGGTAGATAGACTTGTTTTAGACAATCCCCACACATACCAAATCGCAGGATAAACATTGCAAAAATTGTTTTAGGAAGAAGACTGGGGTGTATGTGAAGAATGGGTTAAAAAACTTATGATATGTGTGATTAAGTTGTCATTTGTATGGACATGTAAGACTTTCAATGGTCACTACATGGCACTAAATGTATGCTCTCTCTATAGCATGATAACACATATATATGTAACGATGCATGGCATATGTAAGGACGCATGGAAAACGAGCTAAGATTTGTCATGGAGTGCAATGCATGGACCGATTTTCTTCAGCAAATGTGCCTGCACTGTTGTCTCTCAAAAAAATTGAAGATAGGTTGAAACCTAAGTATTAAAAATTGACTTTGCATAAAGGGCACCTGCAAAAAGACAATCAATAGTTGTCATAGATAACGTGACTTTGGTGACATTGAATTTTGTATCATTGAAGAGATGTGGTGAATAAAGTTATAGCTGGAAGCCATTTTAAAAGGCCAACTAACATAATAAGCAAATTTGTAAATCATTGTTTTTTTCATAAATTCAAACTCGTACAAATCAAATCACTTAAGCAAATTTGTCAAGAAGCTTTATTTTATTGTTTCAAGAGCCATTTATTCCCATCCTTAAGATTTTTTGATGCAAAAACTGGTAATGTTAAAGCTCAGACTTAAATTCAAAACCTCCATTTCAAATGCTTCCGACTGAAATTCAAGACCTTGATTTTGGAGGATTTGATTGGAAGGACTGAAAAACAAAAGAATCTCTATTATAGAAAAAAAACATCGATCTGTACTCCTGGAAATTTCTCGATAAAAATATAAAATTCGACGTGTTTCAGGAACTGAACTTTGAGACTAAAACCTATCACAAAGAAACTTGACACTGTAGGCAGGGACTTGCCACGTTGTCTTGGCATGTGAACTCGATATATAGGAAATATGAATACTTCATCTATTTGCAGAAATTCGATCCATCCAGATTCGAATGAATTGGACCTCCATAGAGAAACATATCGTTGATATTCTAATACTGCCAACCCCAACAGTTTTACAGGGAATACCATTTCCCATAAACATTGCACCCTCATTAACAGATTGGTAAGAAATGAACCAATTTCTATGTGAACACATGTGGTGGGAGGCACCTGAATCTAATTGCCATTCTTCTTGATATTGTAAATTACTAGAAACGGATAAAACTTGGTCAATCATACTTGAATTTGTTACAGTCAAATTTGCTTCCTTCGTAGAGTTTTCTTCAGACTCATTTCTCTTCCAACAATCTTTCTTGAGATGCCTGTTTTGCCACAGTACCAACATTTTGCTTTACCCTTTATGTGTCTTGACTTAGATCGAGAAAAACTTCTCTTATTTTTCTCTGTAGTTCGACCTCTGACGAGCATCGCCTCTGAAGTTGAGGTTTCTTTACTAGATTTTCTTCTCATCTCCTCAGCCAACAAAGCTCCCACAATAGAGTCATAATCTAAAACATATGTTGAGCTAAAGCTAATAGAGGTGACCAGATTATCCCAAGACTCAGGCAACGAACACAATAGTGTAATAGCCTTATCCTCATCTTCAAATTTAACTTCCATATTAGTCAATTGAACTATAAGGGTATTGAAAGTATTTAAATGGTCAACAACTTTTGTACCTTTTTTCATCCGCAAATTGTACAACTCTCTCTTCAAGTAGACTCAGCTCGTCAAGGATTTCGTCATGTATAAACTTTCCAACTTGCTCCATAAGCATGATGTTGTATCCTCTCCTACGATATTAAACAGAACCTCATCTGCCAGACATAAACGAATGGTACTAAGAGATTTCACATCCAGATCTTCCCATTCCCATTATGTCATGGCTGTTGGTTTCTTTGACTTGTCTGCCAATGCTTTTTGCAACTCTTGTTGCACCAGTAAATCCCGTATCTTAAGCTTCCAAAGCTCAAAGTTGTTTTTACCGCTGAACTTTTCAACTTCAAACTTCGAACTCTGCATCTTATCCATTAACACAAAAAATCTCTGAATATCCACTGCTTATAAAAATACTTTTTAAATGTGGACGGATAATAAATAAAGTTAAATGTGAATCTTAATAAACAAGGTTAAATAATAACCCCAAAATATTTAAAAATAAAAAAAACTTATATACCTTTCATATCCCCTCTTTAACCTTTTAACTATCCACTCTTTAACCTTTTAATTCACTTTATATTCCAAATATAATAATTTATTTTATACCTCTCCACCTTACTTGTTCACGTTTCTCAAAAGGAAATCCAATTTAAAAAAAAAACCACGTGCGAATATTCCAAAATAAAATACATGCAAATATTTACCAAAACATGAGTAGTAACTTTGATTTACGAAAGGAGTCGTACCATGCCTTAAACCATGCTAATGAATTTAAAATGAGATCGGGGTGTCTGCACCTCTTGACTCAGTTGGAGCGCTGAAATAGTGAAAGATCTACGCATTGTGCCTTTTTTGCAACAACGGAAATTTCAGGAATTTTTAACGGAGGTTAAGGTTGAGTAATAAGTTTCTGCACCCTTGGAGACAGGGAGAGGGGGATCTGCGGAAATGTAGAAATCTATTCACCTTATTTTTGGGGTTTCTTCTATAATTTAATGCTTTTCCAATCAGTTATAACCAGCTGTGATACCACTTGTTAGAATTGTCAATATTGAAAACAAAATTCTTATATGATAAATAACAATCACACACATATAAATATAGGGATTTCACGTGGTTCACCCAAACTTTGGGCTAGTCCACCAAGCATAGGCATCGATTGTCTTATTATTAGGATTATGGAGGTTACATCAGATTTGCAAGTTTCTCACACATTCAAGTTTATCACCAAATCCCAACAAGTAGATTCACACAACTATTTACCACACCATCTTCAATTCAAAACTGGGCAAGAGTAATATTTCCAAGCTCAAGAAAAAAGAAGAAAAGGATGCAAGTTTTGATTTTGACCTAGATTAAAAAGAGTGATGTTTGCACGGTAAAATGTGTAATTGGAAGGAACACCACTGGAATAATGATTTTGTTTTCGGTGTGAAATTGGCTTTAAATTGTGCTCATTCGCTTTATATCTCAATGTTTAGACTTTTACAGACCATGGCAACCAGCATTGGATGTTATGGTCGTCTATTGTGTATAGACCTCATAACTACTTTTAGAATTCTGAAAGTCGTGGATTAGAGATGTAAAATAGGGAGAATTCTAGAAGGCGTAGAATTGAGTGAGAAAATAATCAGAGAATTCTAGAAGCCGTAGAATTGAGTTAGAAAATAATCAGAGTTAGAAAACAATCAGAGAATTCTAGAAGCAATGGAATCAAATAATTTTAATTTTTGCATATTCTAATTCTATTTCTTAGCACATAATACAATCTTTTGGTTTTTTTTTAACATTTTGGAATAGGGTTGAAATTTATTTATGAATCATGCAGACCACCGTCTTGACTTTCTCCAGGCAGATGAGAACAGAACTTGTGATGTGTCATTCAAAAAAAAAATCTACATTATCAATTGTTTTTTACTAAGATTTGCATTATTCATTCATTCACAACAGAAGTTAGGCAAAGATTAAATATATGTAGTATTGTTAATTTTGTTGATATAATTGGCTTTGTGTTGTAAATTGGTTACTGGTGATAGTGTGACTCAAACCATGATCATTGCCAAAGAAAATGGAAGTTGGTGTTTGCCTTCAACGTCCTTGATGCTTTAAAAAAAAATATTGTATTTAAGATTTCAAAGGTGAAATTATTGAATGCTTTAGAATTGTCAATTTTTAGTCCTGTGAAATCAAAACTACCTTCTTTTCCAGAAATGCAAAAGGGTGCAAATTGGAACCCTCTCCAAACACTAGAGGTCATATTTTTTCAGGAAGTGGAGGAAATCGTAGTCCGTTCAATGGAGAAGCCACATCCGTTGCCTAAGACGCCAGACCGGGTAGTTCAATTGCACAACTACTTCGCACCAGTGTGTGGGATGTTCATTATGCACGCTTTAGAGGTTGAGGGTAAGATACTGAATGTTGAATAAGGGATGAACATAATTTTGAAGAGGGGATGCAAGCTATGAAGAGGTGTAATGAGGAGGATAATCTGAAGAGTGGGACGATGATGTCCATCGAACATTTCATTTAGTGATGACTATCTTCACTTTCATTTGATAACTTCCATTTGATAGGTTTTTCCATCTTAAATGTAAATAAATAAATTAAAAAAAAATGAGAGATGTTAAAAAAAAATGTTCCACCTATGAGCAAATCTGCAATATCCCATATTTTTAACCACCATTGTAGTCCATCTCCTTCTCTTTTGGTTTCTTCCTAACAATTATTGGAGTGAACTCTCAATGCTTGTGCCCCCAAAAAATTAAGCATGCCACCTTGCTTTGCAAATCCTTTTATCTAAAAATATTTTTCATTATGGCCCTTCTGGGAGGATCTTTGTAGAATCAGAAGTTGTCAATTTTTTCATTATTTTTCAGCCATCAATTTTTACCTTGGATTTAAATGTCACGTGCCAAAATCCTGTTCCATTGCCTTTGTTAGTTTTTTTTGACAACGACCACCACAACTAATCCGAGATTCTAAAATTCTAAACTGTGCTGAACTTGTTGTACATCTCTGCTTAACGGTTCAGTGGGACAACCTAAATTGAGATGAGGCTTTCTGTGATTCTCTATTAGATCATCATTCTCAGAGCATGATTGTGATGATAAGTGTCTCCTCATCTTCAGACTCACATCTATACTTGATATGTGTCATTCACCCGAGTTATTAGCTGCACCAATGTTTCCCTATTCTTTCTCCCCTTCAACCTCTGGCAATAAGAAAATGTGTCAATTAATCCTACATGAGTGGATATGGACATTCTTCAACCTCTGGCAATAAGAAAATGTGTCAATTAATCCTACATGAGTGGATATGGACATTCCCGGTATGCACTGAGGAATTTCCTCCCTAATTCGATATTTCATCATCACACATAATTCTTGCCAAATTACATGAGAATCATGTCTTCAATGGCAACGGACCGAGACAAAAACCATAACAATCGCAACCGACCGAGACGAAAACTACAACAATCAAGAAGGCGAGTTGTGAGACGTCTAAGGGTCAAGCGAGAAGGTGGCAGGGATTAAATAGTGCAATTTGCACTAATGTCTCCACGGAACCCGAATCTGTTTTTTGCCAAAGAAATTATGGGCTTGCATGAGAGCCATCTCATCCTAGTTCCTTGTTTCTTCACCGAATTTATGACATTCACATCAACTTGACAAAGCCCCTCTATATCAATAATGTTCAACCCCTATTACATCTCTAAGCATTTTTTTCCAAAGAGATTATGCAACCTGAAATCAATTTTTTTGCTAAAACAATTATGGGCCTGCATGAGAGCCATCCTGTCCCAGTTTCTTATTTGTTAACCAAATTTATGAAGACAACATCGACTTTACCAAAAGATAAATCCCTTCGGATTAGCAATGTTCAATCCCTATTTCATCTCTATGACCTCCAAAAAAATGAATTTTCTACTAGCTTTAGCGAGCTTGGTTGAGGCTTGAATGGTGAACACGTTAGTCACATTGATCAATAGCATATCACTGCAAGTGTAAACATAAGAATACCAGAATACCATATTGGTTGAGGCTTGAATGGTGAACACGTTAGTCACATTGATCAATAGAATATCACTGCAAGTGTAAACATAAGAATACCATATTTAACCTGTGTAAAGGGAAAATCTACAGTCATGGTATTGGTAAGCAAGCTGCTACAAACCAAGGCTTGAAACCATTTGTCCTGCAAATGGTAAGAAGATAGGTGGACGAGGGAAATGGTAGCTTGCAAGAACTTGGTTGCAATCATCTCAATGGTCCTTGAATAGATCTGATGGTAAGAGGATAGGTGGACGAGAGCAATGTTAGTTTGCAAGAACTTGCAGATAGGTGGACGAGGGAAATGAGGGCAATGGTAGTTTGCAAGAACTTGTAGAGAAGTGAGACAGATGGTAGTTGGGTTGCAACCAGCTCAATGCTCCTTAAATAAATCTGATGGATATAGTGTTCAATTCACATATGCTTCTATGAGAGAAAATGTCTTACGACCTAATGAAGTGTTAAATACAATTCATCATTTTAATAAGTTTTTTATAATAAGTTTTCTAGTGGATATAGTTTTTAATTCACATATGTATGTTTTTATGAGAGAAAATGTCTTACGACAAAATTAAGTGTTAAATACAATTCATCATTTTTATAAGTTTTATCATGGATATAGTTTTCAATTCACATATGTATATGTTTCTATGAGAGAAAATGCCTTAGAACCTAATTAAGTGTTAAATACAATTTATTATTTTAATAAGTTTTTTAATTATGCAGAAAGATATATATTTATTGATAATGTGCACATTTAATGATCTTTTGACCATAAATTTCAATAGTATGGTTATCAATTGAAAATCTTATGTTCATAACTTTCGAGCATTTTTAAAAGCTTCCTTTAACCTGTTTACTTTTTCACTTCAAGGAATTTGATCACTTTGGACTTATGATAAATCCCGAGTTAAGATATAGATATATGGTGGTTTAACTCTATGTGTCAAATATCTTGTTGAATGGAGGATGATTATATGAATTTGGGGTAATGGTTATCACATCGAGAGGTGGAAACTATAATTAGATAAGATAATCTTGTTTGATTGTAGGAAATTTTATAAGATAATCTTATTTCTTCAAATATGTGGGAATTAAAAAAAAATAGTAATTTTTTTTAAATGAAACCGAAACCAACACAATTTTTGAGATATTATATTTTTGTTTTTTATTTTTTTATAATTATTTTGGTAAAGTAATTGTTGGTGAAATTGCAATTTATATTTGTTTAAATGACATCTTTGAATATATAATCTATTAAAAACTCAAAAAATCCATGACAACAAGATATATAATCTCAACCATTAAAATCTACAATTCCAATTATACTTCTAAATTTCTAACTGAATTTTGAATAAAACTCATAAAAAAACATGCCAAAAATCATGCTTAACAAACTCGGAATTTCACATGTTATGAGTTAAATCCATAGCTCATCATCAAAAAATTTAAATCAAATAATTTAAAATGATTATTTTCAGTGCTTTGTGAATAATAAATAATCAGTTTGAGTTAAACATACAACTACTCATAAATAATTGTAACGTTATTTTTAAGACAAATCAAGTAGCTTAAAC
>SNQJ01S0017063.1:71628-88224 GCA_010110895.2 Picea sitchensis | reverse complement strand
AAAAAAAATCTAAAATAAAAAATATTCAAAAATCTTAAACTAAAACTTAAAAATTAAAATAAAAGAAAAAATAAAGAAAGAGTAAAAAAAAAATTAAAACCAATTTTAAGACAAACTTCTAAGTATATTTAAAAAAAATAAAAAATTAAAAGCAATATTACAATACAAAAACTATCAATTTTAATTGAAACTAAAGAAAAAAAATAAAAAAATCCAAATATAAACAAATTTAATAACATTTAAAAAAAATAAAAACATATTTGCAATTGAAATAACATAAAATTTTAATTAAAATTAAAACAAAAAAAAATAAAATTACAAACCTATATATTATTGGGGTGTTGTGGGGGGCGATGCACAGCATCGCCCCGGCCTCGGGCTAAGCCTTGGTCTCACGGGGCCAAGGCTTATCCTGTGGGGGCCAGGGTGATGTCGGTCATCACCCCAGCCCCCAGAGGCTAAGCACTAGTCCCACAGGGCCAAGGCTTAGCCCGTGGGGGCTAGGGTGATGTCGAGCATCACCTCAGCCCCTGGGGGATAAAACATACTCCCACGGAGCCAAGGATTAGCCCCTGGGGGATGGGGTGATGTCGAGCATCACCCCAACCCCCATGGGCTAATCCTTGGCCCTGTGGGACCAGTGCTTAGCCCTTGGGGGCTTGGGTGATGCCCGTCATCACCCCCCACGACGCCCAATTGCATGTGTTGATTCAGAACCGTGGGTGTCATTGGGGGTGATGTTGAGCATCACCCCAACCCCCAAGGGCTAAGCCTTGGCCTAGTGGGACCAGGGTTTATCCCCATGGGGTTGGGGTGATGCCCAACATCACCCCAGCTCCCATGGGCTAAGCCTTGGCCCCATGGGACTAGGGCTTAGCCCCTGTGGACTGGGGTGATGCCCAACATTACCCCCCATGACCTCCCATCACTCGTGCATATGTTGTTTTTTAACTTGTTTGTTTTTTCATAAATTTTTACATATTTATAAGTTTTTCAATAAAAAATATAAAAAAAATTGTAATTTTTTTTTTAATTAAATTTTGTAATTTAAGTGTGTTAATTTGGTTTATATATATATATATATGTGTGTGTGTGTGTGTTTTTTAAACATTTCTAAATTTTTTGGGCCACAAATTTGTTTTTGCCTTTTTTTTTCTTCTTCTAGTTTTAGCTTAGTTTATATATTTGTTTTTTTTTCCTCTTTAGTTTTTTAAGTTTCTCTTTAATCTTTTTTATTATCTAAATTTTTTTTTAATTTCAATTCTTTTATTTTTCTTAGTTTTTTTTAGTTTTTAATTTATAAAAAAAATGATTTATATTTTTTTGTTAAATGTTAAAAAATGGTGTTATTTAACTACAATTTTTTTCTATATATTGAAGTAAAGGTAAACAATGTGTTAAAAATTGTGTTTTTCACTATATTTTAAAAGCATGGAACAATAAATTAATTAAAGAGACACAATTATATGAAAAATTTTAACTTCAAAAAAGTAAATGGTAAACAATATTTTTAAAATTGAAAGAAGCATGGAAAAATGACTAAAAACATCCTTGAATACAAAATAAAAATAAAAAAATTTGAAAAAATGAAAATAGATGAAAAATAAGAATTTAAAAAAAATATTGTGGAAATATTATGGATCAAAAAATTTAAAATATCAAAATACCACCTAAAAAGAGAGGGACACCATTTTTAAAAACGAGGTAAAAAATGTGATCCTTGAAATAAGTTGGCAATATTGTTTAGTACCCAAGGTTTGAGTAAGATATACATTTCAAGAAAGGAGATAAAAGGTTAGGGGTGTCACAATAATATGCAAAAGAATAGAAAGAGGTATACTGATGGTAGCACCGCTAATCTGTAAGGGAGCTCATTGTAGATGGAGGAGAAACATAATAAGGTGAAGGGGTTTTTGGATTTAATTTAGGTTCCATGACATGACTAGAGTAAGGATAAAATATTGGTCAAGTATAGAACTCTCAAATAGGGCAACTTCATGGAAAGGAATATCTAATAACTCACTAGCTCGAGTCAAAGTTTGGTGAAGATCTCAATATAACGTTGGATGATTTGACTTGAGTTTGTTATAGTTGAAGCGATCTATACATCAAATCCTACAAGTACCCCACAGGGTAAAGACACCTTGGAAGGGTGTGGAAAAAGGCATCCCAAGTGTGAATTCACTTAAAAGTGGAATTGGTAGAGTGGGTTCCTCAAGTTCAAAGTGGGACTTCAACCATGCTAAGGCCACATCATCAAGCTAGTATTTTATGAGGCATTCATCAAGCTAGTATTTTATGAGGCATTCACTGATCTTCAATCATATTAGGATATAGGTTGAAATAGGTAGTGAAGTTGTGGATCCAAGAGTTGAGAATCCCCCTACATTTTCCCCATATTTGAACAAAGAAATGCATGTATCCAACTAGAAAACAAAAGTGGTAGCATGAATTTGTTTGTATATTTCCTCTCCGATGGAGAGTGAGATCTATGAATGCACAAGAATGAGGTGATTTAACATTATTTGAAGAAGGGTCACGGCGAAGAGACATGGTGGTAAGTTGTGGAGGAGAGACGCACAAATTTCAGGAATTAATCAAATAGCGATGCAAGAGCAAAGGTAAGTTCTAAGTATAGTAGATATCCATTGGGATGAGCATGAAGGAAGAGATGATAAAATAGCGATGCAAGAGCAAAGGTAAGTTCTAAGTATAGTAGATATCCATTGGGATGAGCATGAAGGAAGAGATGATAGGCAAGGTTGTGACTAAAATTAAAGAGAGTGATACCACGATAGAGATAAGAGAACGAAAATTAGCCTTAGGTTTAAGGTTTCCTATTTAGGAACGAGGCAAGAGAGCTCTCTATGTATGAGGAGGAATTTTGGGCAAGTAAAGAGAGTCATGAGGGGAGGAGGTAGATGTTCTTTTGTGGAGTTTCTAAGAAATGTGTAGTAGTTGGTGTAAATAAATCCATGAAATAATTGTAATCATAAGGAATACCATCAGGGCACTATTTGTAATCGTAGAAAATATGATATGCGAACTCGCCTGAAAAGATATTTGGTGCTATTGAGTGAAATGCAACATGCCATAGAAGAGATTAGCTTCAATATGCTACTAATATCCATATGAATATATGCTGAGAAAACTCTGAAAATATTAAGAACTTAACCCGTGCGATCTATACGATGAGACAAACTTTTATTTTTGTCAACCCATCAACACAAACCCTAGATCGTAATGGTGCTACATAGCTTGAGTAGAGCCAGATCGTTACACCTCATCATGGCCCATTGAGATGTCAGATCCGAGGAATTTTTGTGTCGTTAGATCCATCCTAAAAAATGGGGTTTACACCGAGTCTAAGGGAGCAAAGGTGGGAACCGAGAAATGTTGGAAGAGTACGTCGACTTCAAATCCACCTCCTCTTAATTCTGCAAATGAATGGCAACAAAACCACCAAACACAGGATTGCAGCCCACTGTAGCCAAGATTACTCTTTAGAGAGCGTAACTTTGTTTGCAGCAACAACAAAATCCCAGCATTATATAAGCAACGACTAGAACTTATCAAGTTTCCCTAGGCATCATCCAATCAAAACAAAACAATAAGGCAAATCTGCACCCCATTTGAGTATAATTCAATGAGTTGACCCAAAAAACTAGTAGAAAGCCGTCAATAGGAGGATAAAAACCTCGAAAAAATGAAACTGATCTATGCATTACTTGTTGGAATATATGTAAAGGCTGGAAAAGAATATTCATTGCCGAAAGGAAGGTCGCTGGGTAAGATTTGAGCACAAAGCTTTCTTTGTTTCTTTTCCGCTTGGTTCTTGTTTCTTGTAGGCATTGTTCTGGATCATGCCCTCATCAACAATTACTGTAATCACACATTCTTAAATGAACAAATATCTCTGATTAAAAATTTATTTCGGATCTCTGCTATAGAACCATCTGGAGGCATATCGATCTATTGCTCATCCATCCATCCTTTAACTCGATCATAGTTTCGGGTCATTGCGACCATCCTTAACTCGATTATAGTTTCGGGTCATTGGAGCATCAAAAAATCAACCTTTGACTTTGTGGTTAATCATTTTATGACCGAAATCTACAATTAGGTTAAGTTCAAACTACTCTTTCTTATCTCTAATGAGAGATTTGATTTCTCTAATAGTTGGAAATAATTTCAACTTGTTCATGTTTCCGTACATCCATGAGCTGTAGGAAGGAATAGGTGGTTCCAAGATCGATTAACGAGAACTTTTTCCTCCACCATTTTTTTGGAAAATGAAAACCCTTAAATTCTCGAAAAAATAAAAAATAAAATAACAAAGCAAAGCCAACTACACAGCATGAGAAGGGACTCAGAAAAATCAAGAGGTGCTTCCATATAAACTACACTGGGAGAGTATTATGAGATCCTTCCGGATCGAAGGCATTTCTCACATGGCCTCTCACACAGATCTAGATCATAACATTTGTGGATCATGGCTACGCTCATTGAGTGTGTAGATGGCCCACACAAACTTCGTCGGCATGCTTATAGATCCACAATTGGATAATGTGGTGTACACTCTGAAGTTGAAGGTAATGGCATTAAACCAATAAAATCCAATAGCCCACAAGCACGTACCAGCTTGAAGAGAAAAAGAGTGGGAGAGCCACTTTAGAAAAAAGAGAGAAGAGGTACTCATGGTTTTATCCCACATTGAGAAATGGTATTAATTCTACATTGTTTATATTCAAAATTGTTCAAAACATTTTGATAAGAAATCGAGGTAGAAGCCGTTTTAGAATTGAAATCTTGTGTCTCTAGTGCGAGTAGAAGTATTTTAATATTTGTCAAATTCTAAAGTGGGACATCAAAGCATAGGTGAAGAGAATTGGTCAAATTCTAAAGTGAGACATCAAAGCATAAGAAGATAAGTGAGAGACATCAAATCATAATAAGATTAGGTGAAGTGAATTGGCGAGGGTCTCTTGCACATTCATTACAAAAAGTGAGACATCAAATTATAAGAAGATGCATAAGAAGATAAGCGAGAGACATCAAATCATAATAAGATTAGGTGAAGTGAATTGGCGAGGGTCTCTTGCACATTCATTACAAAAAGTGAGACATCAAATTATAAGAAGATTGGGTGAAGCGAATTGGGGAAGGTTTTCAAATTCTACATAAGGAGATTAGGTGCGTTAATTGGTGAGGGTTGTCAAATTCTAAAGTGATACATCAAAGCATAAGAAGATTAAGTGAAGCGAATTGACGATTAAAAATTATTAATTTTTCATTAAAAATTATTAACTCTTTAAGAATATCTATAGAAAACTTTAAGTACCGATTTTTTAAATAAAATTATTCATTACAAAAAGTGAGACATCAAATTATAAGAAGATTGGGTGAAGCTAATTGGGGAAGGTTGTCAAATTCTAAAGTGAGACATCAAAGCATAAGAAGATCAAGTGAGCTAATTGGTGAGGGTTGTCAAATTCTAAAGTGATACATCAAAGCATAAGAAGATTAAGTGAAGCAAATTGACAATTAAAAATTATTAATTCTTCATTAAAAATTATTAACCCTTTAAGAATATCAAGAGAAAACTTTAAATACTGATTTTTTAAATAAAATTATTCATATTTATTTGGTTCATGTGTCCTACACTTTTAGAAACACTTTTTCCTTGTGTGCATTTGTGCAAGATTATCTTGGATTCTTGCAATGTTTTGTGTTTGTTCTTTTGGTACACATTTAATTTGGAAAACAAGCAAACATACTAAGTGGCAAATTGTAAATCCATTAAAAAAAACACTTCTTTGAATCATTGAATTATAAAAAATAAATGATGATGAACAATAAGACATTAAGGAATTGCATGAAAATCTTTCAAGGTGTTTTTATTTTGAGGTCAATTGTGAAAATCATAAAAAATATCCTTCTTAAAATTCAATAAGGAGGACATTTTTAAAGTCAAAATAATTGTAAAAAACAAAATCTCACTTTGGGGTACATGATTGGTAGTATCTGACACCCTAAATGTGAAATAAAAGAAAGTGAGTGTGATATAAAATAAACAAGTGCAAGCGAGTGAGTGCAAGCGGGTGGGTACAAGTGAGCGTGACAATTAAAAATGGGTAGAGGAAAGGGTTTGCAAAACACCAATCAAGAAATCAAAGAATTACAAAACTACTTTCATGAATTCCATCATTGGGTTATTTAAAATAATATAAAGATATTCACAATCAAATTGGTCTAAAGGATAAATCGATTGAACAACTTGAACTAAAATTAATTCAGAAGGAGAAAGAAATTGATAACATGGTTGATGCAACATGTGCAACAAATTACCTCATACAAAAGGTTGACACAAGTTATGACACAAAATACCTAATGTATATGGTTGATGCTATTTGTGATACACGTGACCTAGTGGGTTGACACAAAAGAAACAAAATATATGGTTGATGATTTCTTAACTAGTCATGAATTGGAATCATATAGTAAATTGGTCAAGGAAGGTCTTGTTGAAGATTAAAGTCACAAGAAAAATCATAGAGTGATAGAAACAATAGTAAATTTGAATTCGAAGTCACAAAAGAAAACATTTATGAAGAACATTAAGAAGTAAAAAATGATCTTTCAAAAGTGGCATGACTTAGGATATACCAAAGACAATAGCTTTATTATTCTAAATTACTCCAAACCAGCTCATTTTGTGAGTGCATGATTTTTTGATAAAAAAATTGAAGACTTCATAGATTAATGAGGTGAATAATATATTTGATGATAAAAACATTCAGAAAAAAATATTGATAATAAGTGTCAATATTGTCATAGAGTTGGTCACCTGGAGAATTAATGTTTTGATCTCCATTCTTATTTTCATTATGGGAAGATAAATCATCTTTGAGAAAAATGTCAAGAGAAGAAGAAGAAGAAAGCTAAGAAGAAGAAAAATCAGTATGTTTGGATAAGTTATTGGTGATGGAATCAACAAGTCAAGAAATTGCATAAGTCTTACCATCTATTTCATACAAAACTAAAGACACATTTGCATGAATAAATAACAAAAGAACAAGGTTTTCAAATAGTTAATCTATATAATCATCATTTTGGGCATGATTAGGACCCAATTCTACATGTCTTTTAAATTGAAACATGATTCAAAGAGAAAGGTAACCGCTTGCACTCAAGGGGAAGAGTACATTGATGATTAGTGATCAACAAAAAAACCACCAAATACAATGATTGACCATTGAAGAATAGAATAATCCAAAAGATCAAGCTTGGAACCCTTCAAAAAAATTCTCACCTTGAACCTAATACTGGGGAATACCAATGATGATAGTCAGGATTCAAGTTTCAAATTCCTATGAATCACAAAAATCAATCAACATTTGGGAATTCTAGCATAGCAACTAATCTCCTCAACTATTCATTGGGATGGTGTTTGACACCTAATTGTGTCTAAATTCATAGAGAACTTTGGTTATCCTATTTGTTCACTAATAGTAGAACGATGATCTTTGTTCACCAATTCCCAAGGGATTGCTTAGAAATGGTAGTTGTTCACTTCCATAAATTCTACTCTCTTTCAAAGTTCATTTCATATGAACCATTAAACATCTATATTAGCTCAAAGGTTTCATATTGAATATTAAATATGATGCCCAATTTACATATTAGTCCATGTTGTTATTTAGACTTATGACTAAGGGGGGCAATATTAGACCATGAGTCCCCAGATAATCGCAAATTCTAATACCACCCTCTTACGAGTTGTCATCCTTATCTAGTGATGAGGTGTTGTCATTATCCATTGATGATTTTCTAGTGATATCTAGATCTAGAGGTGGTTAGGTACATGTACTATATATTGACATCATTGCAAGAATGAATAGGTTGAGAATGGCTTAAATCCTTTCCTGCCAAGGTCTTGTCTTGATTTCTATTTCTTAACACAAAATTCATGTGTTCATCTAAGGTCCACCAAATATGTCAATGGTATGCAAAATAATAGGCATGTAGCTAGAATATATTCATAGTTTCGCATCTTAAAATATGGCAAGAAAGTATCATTGTTAAATATGCTTGAGACATTCAGATGTATGCAAGGTCGGTCCACGTGATGTGCATGGGATAGGGCACATGATTCATTATAGGACATAAAATTTATAGTTATAAATAAGGAGAAAATGATTTCAAACAAATTGCGGAGCCACTCCAAGGAGAGAGATCTAGCATACTCCCTTACTAACTGATCTAACTATGAGATAGAGTGGTAGTGTGGGATAGAAAACATTAGAAAAAGTATATAATAATGAGGCTTTAGGAGTAAACTGATATAATACCAAATGATAATGCACAAGGTGCCTTATCTCTAACCCCCCCCAAAAAAATGAAGTCTCTGGAACCCAAAATTATGAGAAATAAATAGAAAATGAGAGAACCCCAAATATATTGTTTGTTTATTCATTTGTCCAAAGGCCTTCTTAAAATTTTAAAATGGGTCCACTTTAGATAATTTCATCACTAAAAGAATAATAAGCTAAGCACATGCATACTAATGTTGGGCCAACGATTGATGTTGGAAAAAGATACTATTGATATTGGTCAGCAAGAGAGATAGGGTGTATAGGTTGAAGGAAATGAATTAAGTGTAATTAAATTAGTAGGATGCATTGATTTTAGTGTATGAAAAATTTAGATTGACTTTAATTGTATATTGTGGTATTTATATGAATTACATGCATTTCCTTTGGTTGAACTACATGCATTAATTTTAGTGTATACAAATTTTAGATTGATTTTAATTGTATATTGCAGTAATTATATGAACTACATGCATCGATTTATGTGTACATGCATTGAATTTCATGTGCAATGATTGTTGTTGAAGAAAGCTACTATTAATATTGGGAAGCAAGACATATAGGGTATGGTGTTTACTGCAATATCTCAAGTTAAAGATTTGAATGGTCTATGATTTAAACCTCCATTTTCATATGATCAATATCAAAATATGACAAATCGACTAGGTGTCACTATAAGAAAAGCAGAAGAAGATAAATTCAAATTGATCACAATGTAAACTATTTGTAATTGATTATATTCCTCGTATAACTTTTGAAACATACTTTTGAATAACCCTCTCTATGTTATCAATAAAATAAGGAAAATGAGAAAATTTTAAATGATTAGATTCATTTCATACATATACATATACATAATTTTGATCATATCTACAAATTGTGTCACTATACTAAAAACCGAAGAAGATGCATTGCCATTTTTCCTTCGTGATAATACTCTCTATATTTTCAACCAACTAAGGAAGGTGAGAAAATTTCAAATGATCATATTAATCTTAGACATATACATATACATAATGTTGACCATATACAAATTTTGTGTGACTTCCCACTACTAAAACCATTCTAGATCCATCATAACCCTAGATATATCAAATGCTAAGAGGGATCAAATCTCTTGAGGCGCAAACCTTTCCTCAAGTTTTACACTCTAAAATAAGTTTGCACCTCAAGAGATTTGATCCCTCTTGACACTTGATAGATTTGGGGTTAAGACAGATATAGGCGGGTTAATATAACAATCATATTATATCATCACTTTAAAATCTTCCAAAAAGGAGATTTGATGAATTTAAAACAAACTATATCAATGGTACTAACATATGTTAGTTGAATGGTTAGTAAAATCTAATAATTTTTATGCTTAGTTATACATATACCCTTGAATTCGAAGGAGGAATGAGAATCCTTTCATTTGTTCTATGTTTTTGACTTTCTAGTAACTTTCATGAGAGTCCGACAATGTAATTGTTGATAAAATCACAATTTTATATTGTTCAAATCACATTTTTGAATGCATAAATCAATCCAGTGCCCTCAAAAACCCTAGGACACCCAAAATATGTAATATCAGCCACTCAAATTTATAATGTTTTGAATTTCCCACCGAATTTTAAGTAAAACTATTCCCACCTAATTTTAAGTAAAACTAATGGAAAAAAGTGCTTTGAACAAAGATATAAAAACGTAAACAATTATACTATGTCCCTTTCATTTTAGTATTTAATACCATTGGAAGTAATTGTTTAAGCTCTGGTTTTTCTTGCATAGCATTTCTTTTCTCACATATCATTGCCACCGCGTTCTCAAGGTTACTTTCGAAAATTTCCTACACCTACCAAATTTAAAATGGAGGTTGTACAAAACACTTTAACTTAAAGTTTTACATGACATGTAGACCAAGTATGTATAGGAAAACTAAACATATTGAACTCTTTTAACTAGTCAATAATTAGAGAATTATATTCGTTGTGATCTGATATGTTTGATGTGTTATTGCAGGCTTCACGTCTTTCAATGTAAACACAATTAATAGATTTGACAATTTCACATAGCAGAACAGAGAGGGAAGGGCCAATTGTACTGTGGTCATAACAATACGCAATATTTGGTCGTATCTCTCATGGAGCTCTGGAACGCGCCGCTGAAATATTTGAGATGAAAGAGGTTCCCTACGATCAGCCATGCCGGGGAACCTAGCGGCAGGTTCCTGTAGCGCGAGGTCCTCCAGAGAACCAGTCGGAGGAAGAATAAGGAAATTACGAGAACTAGAACAGCCTGGAAAAACGAATTGAGTCCAAACGGAATCGCCATGGAAATTCGAATGAAAGGGTTTCGTGCAGTGTTTGACAGCTGGGCAATTAAAAAATTGGAGCTCCATGGCAGCCAACAGAATGAGAATGGCATCTAGCCTGACAGTATGCCTGCAGTTGTTGTTCACAATGGCTGCTTCCAGCTCGCGCTGCAGGTAGAGGGGGCAGATTTCGTTTGCAGTTGTTGTTCACAATGGCTGCTTCCAGCTCGCGCTGCAGGTAGAGGGGGCAGATTTCGTTTATATTGTGGACGACGACATCAGTCCCGGCACGCTGTACTGCACTACTGGATTCTCTCTCTTTTAGGGTTATTCTCAAACACAATGTTTGCATTCACTTATGACTGTCTTCACACACAAGCAACCAAACATGCGTAGCCTTCCTTCTTGGTTCAACTGCAATTAACAAAATTTACCCTTGTGAATACCTCTGTATGTCTTTCTCCTTCAATCTGTATTTTTTCTTGTTTTGCATACTGTATATANTTTCCTCTCCTACTATGTCATGCTTTTCTTTTCATATCATCTCATCTCATGTTTATTCCTTCTTAAAAGCTACAAAAGTACATAAACTATTGTTGTTCAAGTAGTTACAACCATACATCAACAAATATGGTGATACTTTAGCAGTTATTGTTTTCCTCTACTCGCATATGTATTCTCCTTTAATTCTATTTGTATCCATTATATTTTACTTAATGAAATCCTTCATTGTTTTTTTCCTATTTGGTTTTTCAATTCCCTTGTACTTCCATTGTTTTTACAAAATATCAAAGGTATGGCATATGTGTTATGTACTTCCATTGTACTTCTGCATTTAGTTATACTAGTTTCATTGTTCAATATGTATTTCCCAACTAACTCGACAGGGACTCTGTTGCCATGCAACCCTTGTTACAAAAGTTATATATATATAATTAACATTGTATGTTATTACAAAAGTTATATATAGAGTTTTTTTATTCGATGATGTTGTAAATCGTCTTGTGAAAATATTAAAAAAAAAATTACGATTAAAATTTATTATATAAAAATTTGTTTGATTTACAATGGAGTATAATAGAGATGTTAGTTCTTCATTGAAGACATGGATATTCAAATACCTTATAATAATTTTCAAAAAATACTATGTTTCATATATTCTTTAAATATATCAAAATATTATTTCGAAAGTTTATGTTTATATTATAAACAGAAACTATTAATTACGAAGGCAAATACTAAATACAAACAATTAATATATGATATATAAATATAAATAATTAATAAATCAATTAAAATTAAAATTATATATTCATCATAAATTAAATCTAAATCTAGATATCAATGTAACTGCACTTTTCCATTCACGAAACCATATATACCAAATTATAATTATTAGTGAATATCAACTATATTTATTATGTATAATTGTATAATTTAAATATTCAATTTAAAGAATTGAAAATGTATATGAAAATAACAACTATATTTATTTGGCTAGTAGGGGTGTACACTGATTGGCATGTGCTGTGTAAATAGAGGGAATTGTGTAAAGGAGGTCTCAAGTTCGATTCTCACCCTGTTTTATTTGTGTTCCATACTTGCGGGATGTGTGGTGCACCTGGGAACGTTTCACGCGAATACGAGAACTACGAGGAGTTATCGATTCCCAGTATTAACAACTATATTTATTATTTGTAATTGAAATTATACTATTTTAATATGTAAAAAATACTTACTATTTTTTTTTTTTTTTTTTATTTATCAAAACAAAAAAACTATATTTTCAATTAATTTATTTTTTCTTTAACATAAGTTCACAATTATTTCCACTCTATTTTTACATTTTTTAACACTTTTATTACCATGGTCATAAATTTTATTTTTGAGCAATATAAAGTTTGGCTCATACTTCACTGCATCTTCCAATTTGTCATAAATTATAAAAAAAACTCAATGATCTTTGTCCATATATACTAAAACCATACACAAAAATCTATTGTGTACCATTTATTTTAATTTTTTTTATCATCTCTTCTTTTAATTCAGGTTTTGAAAGGTTTCCTCTTTTAGATTGGAGAACATAGATCTGAAATATTTTTCTTAATTGTGGCTCATCGATAATATGTTTACTAGGTTGACTTTTTGGTTGTTCCATTTATAGTATTAAAAATACTAATATTTTCGAGAAAAGGAAAAAGATATATTTCTCAATAAGTAATATATAATAATAATAATAATAATCTGTTTTTAAGGTCACGGCCAAGCCAACACATCAAATTGGTGTATGAGACCCTCTTGTTTATGGGACAAGGGACCCCCCTCCGCCCAGCGATTTGACTGATAAAGTCTAAGAAGGTATACATACCCTACCCCCATCTGGATTTGAACCTGTAACCTCTTAAGAGGGAACACATGTTCTTAACCATTAGGCCCACTCAAACTGTATAATATATATATAAACTAAAATTATATTTAATTCTATACTTTGTGAAAAACCAATTATTTTAAAATGATAATAATTATTAACAATATATAATCTTGTATATTATATGATCTCATTATATCATTTATATAACTAACATTATATACTATATTTATAAGAAAATAATATTTTATACTATATCTATAATTTTATATTCAATATTATATTTAATAACATTCGTTATAATTAATATATAATATTATTTTTAATAAATATATTAAATCATGTTATGTAAATGATATAATGAGATCTTATTTTGTTTTTGAGATGTTAGTTTTTTGAGGTCATTGATGTGTTTTTTTGTTAATTTAACATCCAACAAGAGATATGCAAAGGGGTTTTCACCAATAGTGAGAGTATATGTCCTTTGATCTTTGACTTCCGACTTCAAAACAAATTTCATTCAATAAAAAAAAATGTCCATAAATTTTATAATATCTATTATTTTTCTTCAACAACAATAGTACATCTAAATTATATGCATTCTCTATCATTCAACTATAACATGATATTTTAACAAAATGATAACTACTTTTCATCTTTCTTTCAATTAAATAGAATAGTTTTGATATCTCTGGTAAAAAAAGTAATGAAATTTGAACATTAAAATATAATACAATAGATTTCAAGACAAAACTTTTAATTCAAATAATTTGAGGTTATACAAATTTCTTAGAGTCATATTTATTTAGATGTTATATGAAAAGGAAATAATTATAAAATAACTATTTTATATATGAAAATGATAACTATTCTATTTTGATTAATGAATACAACAATTTTGATATATCTCATTAAAACAAATAGTCAAATTGCAAATGACATTCTATAAATTATGAATATAAACCAAGATTATATTCAATTATATACCTTATGAAAAAATTCTAAAATGAAAATAAATAATAATAATATATAATATTTGGTCTGCAGGGGTGTAGATCGATTGGCAAGTGTCGTGTAAATGGAAGGAAATATGCAAAAAGAGGTCTCAAGGTCGATTCTCACCCTGATTTACTCAGAGGGCGTGCTTGCGGGCTGTGCGTTTCTCCCTAGGGGTTATAAGGCAACTGACAGGATTCGACCACGTGTCACGCGAGTACGATACTGTCGTTGTTACCGATTCCCCTAGTTACAAAAAAAATAAAAAATAGTATGCAATTTTTTTTTTTGTAAGGTTCATACACAAATTTCTAGTATCTGATCAGACCAACAACAGAAGTAGATAGAAATCGACCAAAATTATTGTTTATAACAAGTCCAAAAAAACTTAGAAATTGTTATGATAATATGGTTATCCAGTCTATAACTATTGTTTGTTGTCATTTCAAAAAGAAGAGACAGGGGAACAAACTTCAAGGGGTCGAGGGCCCCTCGCTTGAGCTGTCAGATGGGGCTTCCTAGTGAGTCGGTTGAGCTGCCTAGTGATTCAGAGGGTGAGTCGGATGACATGCGGATTGGGGGAGGCAAGCAATAATCTCATGAACCATCAAGTGAATCTTGTCGAGCTAGATCTAGAGCGTGTTTTGCACGTCCTCTCTGGTTTGAAGCATTTGGTCGAGAAGCATCTTAAGGTACCAGTATAGTTTTAGC
Source organism: Picea sitchensis (assembly GCA_010110895.2). Classification (NCBI taxonomy): domain Eukaryota; kingdom Viridiplantae; phylum Streptophyta; class Pinopsida; order Pinales; family Pinaceae; genus Picea; species Picea sitchensis. Next base: position 73,484 of record SNQJ01S0017063.1, on the reverse strand, counting down.
ACATGTATTTTCCTCTGGTATGGACGCCGTCTGGAACCCAGTGAATCGTGGTCTCGACTACCTCTGTGTCTGTGGTCATATCAAGTTCCTCGCTAACAGTATCTTTGAATTTCTCCAAAGCTCTCTGGAAACATTGAGGGGTGATTTTTGTGAAGTTTTGAGCAACATTGAAAGCCTCCTATTGGATCCTAGTTTCTAGAACTCCTTCCTCCTGCTGCCACAAAGAGGAAACTCCATGGAAGCCAATGCCTTGTCTGTATCCAGAGGGGTAGCCATGTCTGGGGGCCATAGTGTATCTGATAAGAGCTGGAAGAGCAAGTTAGTACCAATTTGCGAGAGGATTCCCGACAGATCCCTTGTTGTCTGCGAAGGAGGTCCGAAAGGTTTGAGCCAGTGTTTCAAGCTATAGTGTCGTCATGAAAAAATCACTAAGGGTCCCAATCCTACTCTGAGGAGGGGGGCTCGTCATCTGGGAGATTATCATAGAGGCGAGGGAGTTTCTAGGAGTCTCGAGGACTCCATATTACGTGCATTTATTTATGAAGTGCCCCCGCCTTGCTGGCTCTACCTCATACCTCCTCCTGAATCCTTTGCCTCATGGGAGAGTGTATGATCTATAATTTGATCCTCCTCGAGACTTGGTTGTGGTGGTAGCTTCCTTAATTTATGATTGTGGGTGACGACGTAGGCTTATCTGATTCCTTTGTTATCTCATAGTCGAAAATCCTTGACATGTTGTGTAAATCTCTGGTAATTTTCCTTTGCAATTAGTTGGAGGGTGATCTCATAGACATCCTATTAGAGCTCTTCCTGAGACTTCTTTGGAAGGATCTCCCATGTTAAATGTTGATGGGGAAATCTTAGGGCACAATCTTTTTGATTGTACTCATTGTGAGTAGTTGGCAGTCAGATGTTGTCCGATCGGTAGAGGGCCTTGTGGGAGTCTAGATGGTTGCACACTGGAGAGGAGGAGCAGTAAGCAGGGACATTAATCAACCTTTTGTTGGTCTCAGGAATCCCCTCTCCTAAATTATCACAACTTTTATTTGCATGCAAGAGGGGTTGCTCGATTATCTTTGGTCTGAGGCCGATGACGCCAAATCCTTTTATTCCTGTCAACTGATCTGTCTACCAGTTCGAAGGGTTTCTTAGGTGGCAAGTGTTGCATAGGATTTGTGACACGTCCTCTTCGTCCTATGGGATTTCGACTGCTTGAAAGTTTGAGTCTTTCCTTTCTCTTGTTGGGATTTCACCCAAGTTGTTTTCCTCGTGGGTCGTCTACATCCTAGAGTTGATCCTTCTGCATTCTTGAGGGTTTAGGCAATTCTTTGGCTCAAGCTCCGTGTAGAGAAGGTCCTGTCTAGAAATTGAGTCATAAGCTTGCACGATATCCTCCACTACTGATGGAGTCCAAGATCTGTCCCATGAGTCCTCACTAATCTTGTAACTTTCATTTGTTTTCTAGTCTGCGAGCTTATTTTTCAAGCGTTTCACGTGACTTAAGATAATGAAAGGCATGGAGGTCAGTATCTACTGAATGGCGTCTATGCTAGCCTCCAACCTCCAAATTTTTGAGGTTTTTGAAGTCGGGGTGCCTTGCTGCAATTTTTTGAACATGTTAATCACTATATGATAATTCGCTTCTATTATTAGTTTGTCATACCCTTGTGAGTCGGCTACACAGAGACCTTCTTCGAACACCTGGAGTTCAACTACATTATTGGTGTTTATCCCTATTTGACCCCTAGATATTCTCAGAATTATGACTTTACTGGATCTGAAGATGCCTCCATTTCATGTATGTCCTGGATTTCCTTTTAAGGCCCCGTCAAAGTTCATCTTTATAAATCGTTCTG
>SNQJ01S0017063.1:51629-71586 GCA_010110895.2 Picea sitchensis | reverse complement strand
TTATGAAGGAGGATAAGTTGGAATGGAGGTTGAGGCCTTGGATTATTGAAAGCTCAAGTGGATTTGCCTACCAGTATTTGTCTTCCCAAGGCCGGGCCAAGATAGTTTCCCTAATGGAGGTGAGGACTTTGTTCCAGATCTCTTCTACTGTCTGGGACTAGATTTTGAATACCCTACAGTTGCACTCCTTCTAGACTTTCCAGGTGAGAAACCCCGGTAAGAGTATCCACACTCAGTTGACTATGGGGTTTAGCATTATAGAAGAGGGCCAAAGCTCAAGGGTTTCCTTAATGGAGCTTCAGATGCATCCCGAGCGCCTAAAGAGGAGTGCATGAAGGGTCTATATATTTTTTGTGTAGGTACAGGTGTTGAATAGGTGCTCAACATTTTCCTCGTGTGTCTAGCATAGAGGGCATTGAGAGGGGCTAGAGAACCCTCGTTTGCATAGGTTGTCCCAAGTGAGGGCTCTATTTAGGGCTAGCAACCAGAGAAAGGTTGATACTTTCGGCCATGGTCCTTGTTTCCAAATCTTGACCCAGATTTGAGCTTGAGGAGACTTGTTGTTCTTGACAACGATCTCGTAGGATTCTTTCATTGAGAAATTTATCAAAGAGTTGGTGTCCCATCTTAGCCTGTCCTGTTGTTCGGATCTACGGATTTTCCTTTTTTTTAGATCCTCTAGGAAATATTTTTTAATGATGCTATTTGTTTCCCCGCTCCAACCTTGGAAGTGGGGATAATTCCGCAAGCGGCCGAGAGTTGTTTCTTTGACCCAATATTTCTCAACTCTAGTCTTATTATGGGTTGTCATTCCAGTTTGGATTCTATGAAGAGAGGGTTGGTCTGCAAGTCTAGGGAGTCGTTTCTAGGCGTCCTCCCAGAAGAGAGTGCCCCTTCCATTGTTGATTTCCCAAAAGCAATTCTCTTGAATTAAGTGTCAGTTTTTCCAGTCTAGGTTCCAAAGGCTTGAACCCCGGGGGGGGAGATTTTTCATTATGATAATATGAATGTTTTGTTGATTTTATGCGTATTTGATTTTCCAGAGTCTGGCCCATTGAGAATGGGGGTTGGTCAACCAATGCCCCCATATCTTTTCCCTTAGGGTGTGGCTGAGGGTTTGTGGATCTCTCAAGCCTAGACCACCTTTGAGTTTTGGAAGATAGAATTTTTCTCGTGCGACTGTTGATTAATTGGGTTGGTTTTCATTGATGTCAACCCTTGAAGAAAGTCCGGTAGCAAATTCTAGTACCACAAAGGTTTGGGTAATGGACCCAAGTTTGTTTTATGGATAATGGTATGGGTTTTGATATATTTGCAGGTAAAAATATTCTAGATGGATAGTACACGTCATGCCATTTCCGGTGGTATGTGGAACGTCACATAACTTGTTAGGAATCAAATATCAATATAACATAGAAAAACCTCAGAATAAGTACTCAACACCTTGAAAAAGAGAGAATTTCAAGTAATAAGCCTCTTTGAGGGGGAAACCTCCTTATACCCCACATAAATGTCCAAATACAAGATGATTCCAAATGAAAATGTCTCCTTGGTATATATAGGAGACTATGAGGTACAATTACAACTAAGGACTCAAGACGACATAAATAAAATAACATCACTAATGTAATATGCCCCAATTAAGGGGTAATGAACCACTATTTAGTGCTTAACATGCCCCTACCCTTGAGACAAGTGTTGTCCACAACGCTTGAGTAACTTTGGATGCTTCTGTGTAAAATACTCATCTTCCCAACTGGAATCTTCAACCAGTAGTTTCCTCCATTTAATGAGATACTCTGAAATGGATCTATTCCTCAGCTGGCGAATTCTTGTGTCAGTGATGGCTTCAGGATCCAACATGTTTTTCCCTCCCTTGTCAAGTTCTGGCAATATAGTTTGAATTGGGATCTTGTCACCTATAACCTTCTTTAAGCATGAAACATGGAAAACTGGGTGTACTCGTGAAGATGCATGNAAATAGTTAAATGATTAAGAAAATTAATTTGTGTGCTCTTGCTTCAGATTTCATCAAAGCATAAACATTCGATCCTTGATACTTTCAAATTTTAATTAACATAAATAATCGTAAATATAACTTACTACATTTTAGAAATTAGTGCAACTTGTTTGCTGTGAACAATAGTTTTACGACATATGTAACTTAAAAGAAAAGACAAAAACAAATGTAACTTAACTAGATTTTTTTAATGTGATTCTTTGATTTACCTTCAAAGAAACCCCTTCGAAACCAATCACAGTAACTGGATTTGGCAAGCTTCAAGTTCAGCTTTTGCTAATACATGGCGTTCATCATGTTTCAGAGTGAGAGTTTAATGCACATAGGTAAAAAGAACCACCAAGGGAATGGACCAGGTATTATTTATTTTTTATTGGAAATTCGATAATTTTTGTCGATTTGCTCGTGGCATCCAAATGTTTTTATAATTAATAAAAATAAAATGTTATTATAAAAATATTATATTCAACTTTATAAAAGTTTATATTTATGTTTTTTTATTCCTGTGTATTGATTAAAATAATTAAAAAAAAAGAAGCAGTAGTCCTTGTTGTCCACTAATAATGCTATTTTTTCAATATTGTCCACTAATAATGCTATTTTTATCTTATGGTCCTATGGAACTTGAAACAATAATGCTATTGTTATCTTATTGTCGTATGGAGCTTGAAAGAATAAAAACGTAACCCCATAAAAATGCATTGTAAAGTAGTACATTGATTTATTCCAAAATTTTGAAAAACCCAAAGAGGTTTTAAATATCTTTCAAAATTGGGCGAAAACATTCCACACACTAATAAAAAGACCTTTCCGCCAAAAACAGAGGATGGCATATCCGTGGTGTATTATATTAAATTAGTTTTTTTTTTTTAATAGAAAATTTACACAAAAAATATATTATATAATTTTTATTTTACATTATTTGAGATCTATGATCACGACTAATCCGACCCACTTGGACCTACGAAATACTTTCCAAAATAAAAACTTGAGTAGAATGATCTAAATATGAGCTGCCTAGTCTTGAAGAACACAGTTACAAAATAAAAAAACGCCCACATCAAAGTGTTAATATATAGAGTATTTACAACTAGGGCCTTTGAATACTTCCAAAAACCATGCCAAAATGAACAGTTCCAGAATACTAAAAATAGGAAAAAAAACATAGGAATTAAAAGATATCCACATGAGGAGTAGGTCCCGCATTCTCTCCATCCCAAGTGAAATATGAAATCCTTCTTTTTGTCGCCAAGAGGGCTTGCTTTGACAATTGAACGACCTCCCCATTTGCTTCTCTGAAAATGTGATGAAAGTGTATACCTTTGAAAGTGGGGCTCAAATCCTTAATTCTTCTTTTCCAACCTTCAATATTGATGGCTTGCTTCCCTTTCTGATCAAGCCAATCGATTATCACCTTTGAGTCCCCCCAAAAACCTGAATATATTGAAGGTCCAAATGCTTTGAGATGGTAAGAGTGGCCCAAGATCCTAACAATTCATCTTTTGTATTTGATCCGGCTCCACAATTGAAATACCATCGATAAACTTGGGAATTTGAACATTTTATAGTTCCCCCTGCGCCACAGTTTGTTCCTCCAGCTATAGTAGCTCCATCGAAAAAAGCCAAAGAGAATCCAATTACTCTCAAGATAGGGTTTTGTCTTAATCTCTGAGAATTCCGAGATGGTATAATTAAATTGAACGCCCCTAAAATCTTGAAAACCACTTCCTAGGCCGAAGGGAAGTGTCCATGAAATAGAGTTTTATTTCGTTCTTTCCATATAAACCAACAAGTCAGGATCAACAATCTTTTTGATACTTGCTTGTTCATTACCCACGAATTCATACAATCCGTCAGGGAAGGACTAGCCCACTGGTTTTGAAAATTGAGCATGTGTGCACATTTTGCCCAAACGGATTTTGTAAAGATACACTCAATGAAAAGATGAGTGTTTTATTCCACCATTTGACCACATAGACAACAATAACTCGGGCCAATCCATCCCTTCTTCTATAAAATGTCACGGGTTAGTATTCTGTTATGTATGGCCAACCAGAAAAATAATATTACTGTCTCTGCCAGCCGCGCCTTACCGGGATCTCTTGTATGGATAATATGGCATCATAACAATTTTTAACCGATAAATCTCCATTATTGTCTCCACCCGACCATAGCAGCGAATCTTCAACATTTGTATGAAGTGAAATACCAACTCCATTTAATTCCTTAGTATAGTTATCCCAATCAGCAACGAGTATCCCTGTCAGCTCCAATTCATCGTTTCCCACCCATACCTTTGCCGTAGTAATCAAATTCTTTGCCACCACTGCTTGTGAAAGAAGAATAACCTATTTTTGATTAATAAGCCTAATGGTTTCATTAAGGAGAACCATGTCGAGTATCCTGTCTCTCCCTATCAAAATTAGATGTCCTGCTCCTGGTCGCCAGCTGAGCCATTGGATGATAAGGGGAATTGTGCACAAAAGACTGGACCAGATCCTCGAGGCTGAGTTGACAAGATGAGATGGCATCCTAAGCCAATTGACCAGGGTTGAATTCTGCAAATATTTATCCATTACAACTCGATGCCAAATATTGTCCTAATTTAAAACCCTCCAAAGAGTATTAGTATTCAAGGCAGTATTGAAAAAATAAAGGTTCCAAAAACCCCAACCCCCATTCTTTTTTGGTCTAGACAAGGCATCCCATTTGCATAAATGGTAGTGTTGGGTCTCTGAATGGCCATTCCAAAGAAAATGGAACATCACTTTTCTAATCCTATTAATAACCGAATGGGGAAAGACTTCCATTGACATCCAAAAGACAAGTTGGGCTTCTAGAACTGACTTGACCAAGATGAATCTGCCTCCCAAAGACAGCCACCGGTTACACCATAACCCAACTTTCTTTAATAATTTTGAAATTAACCAGTCTCAATCATTTGTGCGTTGAGCCCGAGTCTTTAGATGGTATCTCAGATACTTGAAACCACCAGATAGATGACTAAAGTTATAGGGGAAGAATAGTTTAAAAGGATCCAAATCAACCTCCGAGAGTCCTTCATAATTAACAGTGGTCTCTGTGCAGAATAGACTAATGAGCCGGTCTATTTCCTTCCAATCACTTACACTTGCCTTTGACATAATGATAACATCGTCCACAAATAGGAGATGTAAAATGTTTATCATCCTCGAAAATTTTATACCTGTAACTGTTCTTCTCTCCAGACTATTTTTCAGCATTAAGCTAAGACCTTCCATCACTAATATGAAAAGCAACGGTGAAAGTGGACATCCTTGCCGAAATCCCCTGCCACTTCGGAAGAAGTCAGTAGCATCCATGTTAATTAAAACTGTAAATGAGGAGGAAGTGACACATGACATTATCCAAATTGTCATTTGGATCCCTGCTCGAATTTTTAGAATGATCAAACTTAAATATTCCCAATCAATACTCTCGTAAGATTTCCTTAAATCCAATTTTAATACTAGGGATTTTAAAATTTTCTTTTTTATAATGTGCAGACTATCATGAGCCGTACCTATTCAAATTAGTTTTCCATCAAAATTAATTGGAAGAGTATGATAAATTGGCGAACCAACCAAACTCCAAGAAATTCACGGACCTGAAACACACATTACATTCGTATCACTTTTCTGTTATATCTGATTTTCATTGGGCTATGCTACGCATATCCCTTCTCCCTATCGAAGACTTCAAGAAAAATGGCATCGTATTCCCTGAAAACTTGAAATGGAAGGAACTCTCTAAAAACATGACTTTAATGAAACATGACATCATTTGTCTAGGATACGAACATGCAACCACTGTCCTTGCAATATGTAAAGAATAGAGAGATTTTGTTTAGGAGCAACGAAGGATATATGGATGGGTATTTATCACTTCAATGTCGCTGGCTGAGAAGGATTCACAATACCAGGAATTGGACGTTGTCGGTTCGGAGAAAATCCGCGAGTGTATAATACAACCTCTCTTTCTCTTTTCTGCTTTCATATTCGTCCTGATTGAGAGAGACAGACTTGGGGTTGGATTTATCGTTATTTTCATAGTGGCATTGGGAAATCCTTCGGCGGTCATAGTCTATCCAGCAATGTTCGGTGGGTGAGATACTTGTTGGCCAAAAAGCAGGCCAACCGCCAATTGACCGCCTTCATTTCGTTTGTCGAATGCACGGGCCACAAACTGGAGTCTCTGGTGGAGGTTTTGTATAATAGGTTATCATAGGTCTAAGGATCTAGTCCCTATCGGTGAAATCATCCTCCTTTACTTTCATGGGGTTGTGGTTGTTTATGCAGAGAGGAGGATGTGGAGTTGAGGTTTGTGCCGCTACTGTCGTTGTTGTTGCGCTCAATTGTTTCCTTTTCTTTCCTAATCTTCATTCTTCTGCCCTCATCAACAAGATTTCTCTAGCTGAACTCCAATTTGTGCTACTGCTTCCTGTATTTATTCATAGATGCTTCTAGAATGAAATCTTTATATCAAGTTTGGGGCTGCAGAGAGGCGGGGCATTCGAACGCGAGACATGAGAATGTGGCAAGCATATGATGGTTGGATCTGGTTTTGACAGAAGCCTAAATCTTTCCAATGGGGAAAAGTGGAATAAGGTAACCTAATGGTAGGTGGGTGGTGCCATTTTTCTTTCTAATGCTTCTAAGGGTTTAGATAATGCACATATAAGATGATGGCAGGGAATCAGGAGAATAAGGTCTTGATAGGATTATTGACGTGAAGGTATAAGTAACGTGTGTCATCACTTGGATAACATGTGTCAGTGTGAGTCATATCTAATATGTGATAACATGTTTGCACCCTGGAAATTGATCCACGTAGCATCTTTTAAGCCTCATAATTGATTCACGTGTTTTGAAACTTATGAATTATATTGGACTTTAAAGTGCAAACTACTTTTTTCTTATAATTAAAAACAAAATAAAAATGATTCCTTAGTGCATCCTCATACTTAGTTTTAATTTGTTTAACAAAATTTTATCTTCTTTCTATATTACTCTTTTTTATTCATGATGATTTCCATTATATTATATATTATAGAAACAACCACTTTATATAGGGACGAAAAAGGTAGATTCTTATTTCCATCTATGGGGAGGAGAGAGTTGAGGACCGGTTCGTCATGGAGAGCTGAGTAAAACCCTTCGCTAAGGTATTACAAGGTTTCACAAGACTATTTAGGAGACTTTGAAAGGATGCTTGAGGTTGGTGAGCCGAGTCAAAACTTTACAAAAAACTATAACAACAGTTTATTTGATGTAGTAACTCTTCACCTCGCTATGGAGTTTTGGTTATGAGGTTTGGAGTAGTTTTTTGTCTCACTTCGGAAGACCATTAGTTTTTAGAACCTTCTGGATTTCTGTTTTGTTTGTTTCTCTAGGTTTCTAGACTATATTATTTTACTTTTTTGGGGTTCTGGTTTCCCGAATTTCTTGGGGGATGCGTGTATGGATCCATCATGCAATTGGAACCTATTAAAAAGTTGATCTATGTCCATTATATTTATTCTAATTCTTTGAGACTCCACTCAACGTTATTGGGGTTTTGGGCTCAGTGGAGGCCAGGTGGTCAATCATGGCCTCACATTCTTTTCCATGTGTTGACGTAAATGTCAGCAGATTGATGAATGTGGCTGACAAGGAACTTTGGATGGAAGAGGGTCTTTTTGACTTGATAGACTCAACTAGTATTGCTAGTGTTTCCACTAATAACCCCCCTGGTCTTCCTTCTCAATCCTCTTCGACTCGTTCCTCCCCTAGTCCTCCATTTGCTCTGTCTTTTACCGAGTTATTTATGTCTTCTTCAACATTCAACATTTTGGTTGATCGCCCCTCTATGACTCAGTCTAAATTTTTACAAAGTGAGCTTCAATGTCAGTTTAACCAATCCCAGGTGGGTGGTAAAGTGGAGTTCAACCCTTAACTCAGACGCACACAGTGGAGGGATAAAAATATTGTTCACAAAATGGTTTTAGGGTCTGATGTCGGTCTAGAAGAGTCCTGCAGCTTAGATCTTTGTGGCTTAGTTGGAAGGTTATCCTACAATTACCTCTGTAAGGTCTCCATTTTAGACTGGGTGGAACTTACTTGGAAGCCTTTACCTGGACATGCGTCAGAGGTCATTTTCTTGACTAAAGGTTGGTTGGGTTTCTCATGTAAAACCCCTAAAGATTATGCTCTTCTACTGGCTCAGAAGTGCGTACTCAGTGGAAGCAATCTCATGATAAAATGATGGCCTTTGGACTTTAATCCTGCAACTAAATACTTCCAATACAGGCACTTGTGGATCCTTCTTCTAGGATTACCTCTTCAATTCTGGAACAAGGCAACTTTGGAGGCGATTGGCAACTCATTAGGCACTTTTATTTCTGTAGACAACTCTACCCTCTTCGCAACAACCAGGAAGATTGGTAAAATCCTGGTGGAGATGGATGTACATGGTGGATTACCAGAACAATTAGAGATTGAATGGAGGGGGAAAAGGATAACCCAACAACTGGATTACCTCAGAATTCCATTCTGATGCAGTCGTTGTCATTGCACAGGACATCTAAAGAAAAATTGTCGGTGTTGGGAGGAAGAAGAATTCTCTAAAGACACAACACTACTCAGATATTTAGGAGACCACGATGAGGAAGTGCACTCTGCTTGCCGATATTCTTTTCCCAAACCTTTATCTCCTTCGGAAACATAGGATTCCTTTTCGGGTAAGTTGAGATATTTCTTCCCGACTCTCTACAATTCTTTATCTTTTCTAGAGCTCGAAAAACTCAAAGTTTCTTCGTCATTGAAGTTCCTGTGTTCCCTTGAGGTTTTTCTTGTGAATGTGGGCCCCAATTCGACAACTTCTAAACACTCGTTATCTACCTCCCATCTTGATTCTGAAACTTGTATCCCACCAGTTAAGGAAGTTCTACTCCCTAGACACTTTGAACAAACCCTCCCTGGCTCTCTTCCGTCCTCCTCCTTTATCTCTCCTGAAATCTCACCCCCTCTAATCGAAACGATTCATCCACCGGGTTATCGTGAATCTGAAGAAGGGGATTCATCCCTTAGCGCAGTCTTAGACTCGTTGATCCCCCTTTCCCGTGAAAACTTCAATCCATCCCCTTTACCTAATTTTTTAGGGAACTCTTGCATTGATCCTACCACCCCTTTGGGGGATTTATGTACTTCCACTTCCAACCAGTCAGGTCCCTCAAAGAACTACTCCTGGTCAAGAGGACTAGTTACTTATTTTTCCCCTATCAAGATAAGAAGCTCAAGGAAGAAAAAGTTTTCATCTTCTACCTCTTCCACAGTCATGGATCCTATCACTATCGACAGTGAGGCACTTACAACAGTGAAGGCCCTAACAAGAGCCAAATAATGATCCTCTTGTCCCTTAATCTCAGAGGGCCTAGACGTACCCTAAAAACAACCTCTTTTCGTCATGTTTTGGATTCAACACATCCCAATATTCTTTTCCTTCAGGAAACAATGGTTAAAGTGGAAAAATCATGTTCCTTCCTTCAAGGCTTTCGTCCATCCTGGGATACTTGTGTAGTGAGATCAGTTGGTACTTTGGGGAGCCTTCTGGTGGCTTGGGATCCCCATTTTTATAACTTGGTTCCTTTCCTTACTTGTGGTGGAATATTGCTTACAAGTTCTATTATCTCTTCTAGAAGAAAGATTAACTTCCTAAATGATTACGGCCCCTGCATGGAGCGTAAAGCATTCTAGACCAATCTTTCAAACAACGGTTTACTCTCTCTTAAAAGTCTCATGATAGCCAACAATTTGAATTTGAAAGTTTCCAATGGCGAAGTCTAGGGAGGCATTACCAGCTCAGGTCAACTTGCAAGTTTTTTTGGCGCGCTCTTCCTTTCTCATAAACTCATCGACGTCCACCTAGACAAACATGTTCCGACCTGGAGAAATGGATGCACAGGAAGCGATTTTATAGTCAAATGCCTGGATATATTTCTGGTTGCAGAGGATCTTCTTCTGGATGGTCGGATCTTCTGCTCCTAGGTTGAATTCCCTTTCGTTTCAAACCATGCTCTTATTTGGTTACAACTAGAGAAATTTTCCCATCCCAAAGATTATCCATACAAATTCAATCCCCAATGTCTTTCGGATAAGGACTACAACAATGTGGTATTTAACCTTTGGAATGACCATAATTATCTACTGGAAGGAGATAAACAACATTGTTTTTTATGGAAGTTAAAGGATCTAAAATCACTGACAAAAAGATGGTTAAAGGAACAACGAGATCGGGATATTAATCTCTTGGAAAATTTGGAAATAAATATCAAAGAACTGTTAAAGGAGATCTCGTATGGTCCTATTCATCTGGAGAAAGAGACTTTACTCATCAGACTTGAATCCGAAAGGAATAAAATTCTTAAGTCTCAGGAGGAACAGTGGCACCTCAAAAGTCGAGCTATTTGGGTGCAAAGCGGTGACAAAAACACAAACTTCTTTCACCAGTTCGCTAATTAGCGGAGAATCAATAAACATTTGTGGGGAATCAAAGATGACTCGGGCCATCTACACACAAGACAAAATTCGATAGTAAAGGAGGCTGAAAATCATTTTAAGAATTTTTTCAACAACAATTAGTCGGTTTCTATTACTGAGCAGGTAGAGGTGGTTGGTTTATTTACCAGATTGCTTAGTGATGATGAAGAAAGACAAATCTATTTTCTAGTCACCATACAGGAACTAAAAACGATCTTATCACAATTTAAAAGTCTAGACAAATGTCTTGGCCCGGATGGCTGGACTGTGGATTTTTTGTCTCATTTTTTTGATTTGATAAGTGAAGATATTCTGGCACTGGTGGAGTCGATTAGATATGGTGGATGCATTGATGGAAACCTTAACTCCACATTCCTGGCCTTGATTCCCAAATCCAACAAACCACATACTTTTGGGGACTATTGACCGATATCTTTATGCAATCTGGTTTACAAATTATTCTCCAAAGTTATAGCCAACCGAATTAAGCCGATTTTGTCGAGGAATCTCTCAACATAACAATTTGATTTTCTGGAGCGTTGTTTGATCCATGATGCAATTGGTACTACTCATGAATGCATTCATAGTATCAAACAAAATCATTTAAAATCCTTAATTATTAAGCTAGATCTCCAAAATTCCTATGATTGCGTCAATTGGGACTTCGTGAGACTGATCTTAATTCAAGTGGGATTTAGTGCTCATATGACAAGCTGGATTATGGAATGTATTAGTTATGTGTCCCTAGATTTTTTAGTCAATGGAGAGGCCACCAATTTTTCGAATATTGGTAGAGGTATTTGTGAGGGATGTCCATTATCTCCCTTACTCTTCATCCTTGTGATGGAAATTTTGAGCCTGCTACTTAAATCCAGTCAAAGTGAAGGTTCCTTAACTAGAATTAAAGTTTCTAGATTGACGAAAATACTCCATATTTTATTTGTTGATGATGTGTTACTACTGACTAATGCACCTGTGAAGGAATGGAAAGAGATCATGTGTATTATTCAATTGTTTTTTCGTCTTCAAGATTAAAAGCAAATCTTTACAAATTTACTGTACACTTTTCTGGTCTCGCGGAGTCTGAAATTTTCCCTTACAAGTAGTTTCTCCCATTTAAATTCTTTGACCTATATGGGGGGTTCAAGTACCTTGGGTACTTCTTAAAGGCTGGAATTCAAAGAGCTAAATATTGGCTTTGGCTCTTAACAAAAGTGGAAAAGAGGATCAGTCATTGGAGCTTTAGATGGTTGTCCCTGGGAGGTAGAAAAACTCTTTGCAAAATTGTACTTGAAAGCCAGCCTGTGTATTGGTTATCACTCATTGTTGTCCCACTGTCCATACTCCACATATTCAGAAAACTGTAGTACAATTTCCTGTGGAATGGGAATGTGAATACGCATGATTTTCATCTAGCTAAATGGGAGACTCTCGCTCGCCCAAAACGTTTTGGGGGATGGAGGTTCTTCAATATTTATACTTTCAGCAAAGCATTGGCAACTACAACTCTTTGGAGAGTATTAACAAGAGATGGACTGTGGAAAAAAGTTTTAAAAGAAAAATGTTTCCACTCTATGAAAGTATGTAACTGGTTTCGTTATGAATCTTTCCATCAATTTTCGGCTTCTAAAATTTGGAATGGTCTTCTAAAATCTATTCATCTAATTACCAATTGGTTTAATTGGAAGCCAGGTTCAGGGTTCATTGTTGAACTCAGGAGGGACATAATTCTGGACKTGGGCCTTCAATTTCTCCTGTCTCCACATCTTTTGTCTACTTTGCGTCAAAAACGAATAACTGTGCTTGCACAAGCCTGGAAATCGCAACAACACGACCCTTGTTCTTCTCAGTGGATTTCCAGCTCCGATTTAGATCTCTCGGGGGACCTGGCAGTGGAGTGGGACCGTTTCAGGCAAGCACTTCAGTCCTCGGGCATCACTCTAATGGATAGGGTTGATGAACTTCTTTGGATCAGTGGGGGGAGGGATACATCCGGGACCCTTACTTCCAAGAATGTCTACATGGCCTTATGCGCCACTCAAAACCCGATGATCGTTTGCGGTTGGCGCAAGGTAAAACTATTCTTGTGGCTGGTAGAAAACAACAAGATCTTGACTTGGCAAAACCTCTAGCGGAGAGGGTGAGAAGGCCCTAACAGATGCCAGCTATGCAAAAACGATAGTGAAAATACAAACCATCTCTTCATTCACTGTTCATTTACAAAAGCCATTTGGAATAAAATCTACTCCATAAAGAATTATAATCAGGAGTGGGGTGGAAGTAACTTGGACGAGAGTCTTTCAAAGTGGACAAAAAACTGGTCAGCTTCAGCAAGTTTAGCTCCACTAATTTGTTGGTTTGTCTGGTTAGAAAGGAACACGATGATCTTCTAAGAGAAAAATCCATCAGTGCAATCGATAATGATCCGATCACTTGGATCAATTCACAAGCCTGTGGAAAATATTAACCAATTTTCTGTTCATTCCTGCTTGATTAATCGGATCTTTGAATTTCCAGTAGCTTGTTTTGATGGTGCAGCAAAGGAAAATGGACTGTGTTGTGGAGCTGGTGGCACAATAAAAGTATCGACCTCTTTGGTTCATAAATGGTACATGAACTATGGATCCGATACGAATTCGAAGGCAAAACTAATGGGAGCATGGGCTACTCTGTTCTTGGCAAATATTCTCTCTCCAAAATATTCAAATTCTGGGCGATTCAAAGGTAATTATCGAGTGGTTGAATGATAAAAGTGAATTGTGAGTAGTCTCTCTAGAAGGATGGAAACAAAGAATCCAAATTTTAAGAAATAGTTTCGTGAATACAACAAAGCAGTCGATGCGCTAACAAGGAAAGCATTAATAGAACCAGAAGGATACATCACGCTTCACTGATGGACTGAAGGAGCAGAGGGACATCGTTGTCACATCAATATCTATTAACTCTTTTATCATTCGTTGCTCCACAGTTTTGAATTATGTTTGAGTGGATTTTTGTATATTTCCTCCAAGCCTAGATTTGATGATGAAAGCGGGCTTTCAGTCATTTTTCCCAGCCTAGGAAAGGACTAGTCTTGATGGCTTCTCACATGTTTTGAGGAGTATAAGTATGTAATTGACATGATTTTATGTCAATAGTTGGTTTGTTAAGTGCTTGGTTTATCATTTTAAGGATACATATGTACTCTTCGGATGTTAAAAATTATATTTTCTTAATATAATTGTGAAATTTTCTTCTGGATAAAAAAACAACCACTTTATAAAAGTGGTTGATATACGTTAATAGACCTTATTAATTTGGAAATGTGGAAAATGACGTTAATCTCAACCACTTTTACAAAATGGTTGTTGCTAGTTGAGAGCAGACATACCTTTGGGATGACCATTAATATATTAATACATAATTGATATCTTAATTAATTATTAAATTAATGTAATATATTAATGTATTAATATATACTAATTAATGGTCTATTAATATATTAATGTAATGTATTATTTAATGAATACATTGTTAAAGTATTAATACACTAATAATGTAATACATTAAATACATCAATAAATACATTAATAAATAAATTATTAAAGTATTAATACATTAATAAAGAATTAATGCACTAATAAAGTAATACATTAATACACTAGTAATACATTGACCTTAATATATTTAGCAATACATTATTACATTAATGTAATGTATTAATTAAAAAACTAATACATTAATGTTTAATATAACATATTAAACTATTAATACATTAAAGCATACATTTACTCATTGATGGATACATTAGTAATGTAATGTAATATTAAGGATACATTAATATATTAATGTGATGTATATCCAAATGTATTAATTTACATTTTACCCAAGACATTATTAATGTAGTAGTACATTAATAATGTACAACAATAATGATGATGATTAACGTTCACTAACACTGAATTGGTCTATCAAACCCTAAGAGGGTAAGTGATTACTTGTGATTCTTAATAATTTTGTTTCTATGCTCGAAAAGCATTAAGATAAGTTTTCCAAGATCATCACAGTTTTGTCGAGTTAAGAGGTTAGAAAGGTTGGAAGTATGACAAATATTTTGAAAATGAGATCTAATCTGGGTATAGGATGGACAATCTAAGATAAAGTTTTTTTGATCTTCAACCTTCTTAGTGTCACAAAGGTGACACACTCTTTAATCTCATGGAAATTTAGGAATTGACCAACGCCCAATTTCACTATGGAGTTCGTGAGAATTTGTTATTATCTTAGCAATGCTTATTTTTTTTCTTTACACTTGGAAAAACAGATAGATCATTTTGATCTTCTAGATTAGGGTTGATTACATCCTTATAATACCTTAATTTTATTTTTTCCTCTAACTCTTTATCACACCATATTTTCTCCTAAAATTTTAATCTGACAATTTTTTTAATAGTATCTTTATTATGCAAAATGGTGTCTTCCATGATTCCCCAATAGTTTAGTCAAGACCATACATCTTTATGCCATCCTCGCTTGAATCGATGGTGCTTACGACTCGATTTTGAAGCAATTTTAGGAAATCTATTGTCTTCCATGTTGTTTAACTTGTTCTTATACATTAGGTATCTAGTCATAGCCATGCTCTCAATGGGGGAGAGCCTTGTTTCTAAGAGGAGGATGGGATAGGGTGTATTTCCTTTCATTTTGAGATTATAGGTTATAAAATTATTTTGTATTTTCTCTATCTTTCTCTAGGATTCATAAGATATACTACAGCCCCAGACTTCACATCCATAAATAATAACAGGTGTAACAAGAGTCTCAAAGAGGATTTTCTTCTTATCCCAACTCCAAAGATCAGTTGATTTATAAAAATTTTCAAGCCCATAATAAACTTTCCATCCCCCAATAATCATTTTCTCAATGCTATAATTCTAGTGGAGCTTGTGGTGAATATCAATACCAAGATATTTGTATAAAGTCACTTCCTCCAATTTGTTGTTGTCATATACAAAGGTATCATAAGTGATCTTATTGGATTTAATAATCATGACCTTAGTCTTATCAATATTAATAGTCATACCCATATTGGAGAAAAATTCATTGAGGATTATTAGTTAGTTTTCAAGATCATGGGGACTCCTTTCCATAAGAATGATATCATCGGCATAAAGAAGAAGATTGATGACTATACCCATGAGAGTAAGGGTCGATACAACCTGTTTTTTCCAAGCAATCTTCTAACTTGTCAATGTATATGCCAAGAAGGGTAGGGGACAAGGGACAACCTTGTTTGACTCTAATACTGCAGTTAATCACTTTTGACTAGCCCTTACTATTTTTAAACTTAGCAATAACATTCTCATGCATCCTTATTGCAATATCCCTCAACGCGAAAGGCACTTTTATCTCTTCAAACCTATTCCAAAGGTTTTTCCTAGGAACCATGTCAAAAGATTTTCTAAAGTCAACAAAACAACAAAAAAGATTGGGTTTAGTATTGTGGAAATCCTCTAAAATGATCCTAAAGGTAACAAGATGGTCCACAGTCACGAATGATATCTCCTAAACCTGGCTTGGCCTTTTTCTCTTTTACCATGAATTTCTAGCCAAAGGTTAATCTTCTTTTCCAAAATAATTACATAAAGCTTGGCTAAAATCGGGCTAATCATAATGGTCCTATAATTAGAGGGAATATTAATATCCTCATTTTAAAAATAGGAACAATGAGGCTTTGTGTCTAGGGTTTAGGGAAGCCCTTCTTGACTACTAAATTGAAGAGCTTGTGTATGTGAGGGATAAGGATAGGCCCTCCAATTTTAAAAAATTCAGCTTGGTAGCCTTCAATGTCCTTAGCTTTCCCATTTGCAAGTCGCTTAACCCTGAAATCTATGTCATCTAAAGAAAAAACTTCTTCTTTTGTAGGGACAATAGGAATGGTGTCCATGGCATTAGGGAACTCGTAAATACTTTTAAGGTGGGAATTTCAGTCCCTTAAGGGAATCCTATTATTTTCTTTAGTATTGCAATTTAGAATTTAGCTCAAGAACTTCTTAGGATCTAGCTTTATTAATAAATTATTATTACATTAAAACATTGAAATATATTACTACACTAATAAAGTAAAAGATTATAAATACATTATTAAAATATAAATTCATTAAGAATACATTACTACAATATTCCTTTAAACTATTGATTAATTAATTAAGACATTAATAAAATATTATTAATTAAAACATTAATATATTAATAAAGTATTATTAACTAGTTCATTAATAAAGGATTCATACATTAATAAAGTATCTAAAAATACATTAATACATTAAAGTAATAAATTATTAATAGTACATTAATAAAGTAAAAATAAATTAATAATACCTTTTTTTACATGAATACATTAAAGTTTTACATGAAAGTATTAATACATTAATAAAGTATTTATACATTAATAATATAATAACAAATTAATAAAGTAATTATATAGTATTTTTAAAGGATATTAAGCATGACCTTCACTAACGTTGACCTTGGTTGATTGTGGTTGACCATGGTTAATAGTTGTTTACCATTGTTGACCATGGTTGACCATGAACATCATTGACCATGACTATGGATGACATTGATCATGGTTTACCTTAACCATGACTATGGTTGATCCTGACCTTGACTATGGTTCACTATAATTGTGACCATGACTATGAATGAAGAGGATTATTAGATTTATAAATTAAAATATCAACATAAATAATAATGAAATGTTTACAAAATGGTTGACCATGGATGACCATGTCGATCATAACCAAGGTAGACTGTGATAGACTACAGTTGACTATGGTAGAAGATGACTCCATGGTTGACCATGAATATGAATATGGTTGACCATGACCATGGTTGACTATGGTAGACCATGACCATGGTTTCTTATCTTTGACCATGAAAATGACCATGACCATGGTTAACTTTGTTACACCTTGCTTGAATTTGGTTTACTATGGTTGGCTAAGGTTGACCCTGGTTGATTATGACCATGGTTAATTATGGTTGACCTTGGTTTACCATGACCATACTTAATTATGGTTGACCTTGGTTTACCATGACCATGTTTAATTATGGTTGATCATGACCATGATTAACTTTAGTAGACCCTCTCACACTTTCATTTACTATCGTTGACCATGGTTGCACATTACCATAACCATGATTGATTTTGGTTGACCTTGACCATGGTTGAACATGGTTGACAATGGTTAACCATGGTTGACATTTATTGTCCATGACACTAACCATGACCATGGTTAACTTTGGTTTACTTTGGTTGGATATGGTTGACCATGGTTGAGCATAACCTTCACTATGGTTGACCTTCGTTGATTGCAGTTGACCATCATTGACAATGGTTAACCATGTTTGACAAATTTTTGTCCATAGATTACCATGGATGGCCATAACAATGGTTGACCAT
The DNA here is from genome assembly GCA_010110895.2 of Picea sitchensis. NCBI lineage: Eukaryota > Viridiplantae > Streptophyta > Pinopsida > Pinales > Pinaceae > Picea > Picea sitchensis. The sequence goes on along the minus strand of SNQJ01S0017063.1, from coordinate 53,588 downwards.
GACTATGGATGTCATTCACCATGTTTGATCTCAACTATGACTATGTTTGACCTCAACTATGACTATGGTTGACCATTACCTTATCTATGGTTAACTATTTTTTATCATGACCAAGAGTATGGCTTGCTATGGTTGACTATGGTTTTCCATGGTTGACTATGGCTAACTATGGTTGAGCTTGACATGGACCAAAGTTGAGTATGGTTGATCATGGTTTCCTATGGTTGACCATGAGCATGGTTGACTATGACTGACCAAGGATGACTATGATTGACCATGCCCATGGTTGACTTGATGGACCATTCACAGCTCATTAAGGTGGGTCATGTTGATTATGTTTAACCATGGTTTACTATGAAACTATCACATTCTGATTTTGATCAGGTTTTTTTTGTCACATTGTGACATCAAGTTTTGTTCGTCACATGACATCGTGAGGTTATGGTCATCAAATTATGAAGTAAGGTTTTTGTTTGTGACATAATGGCATTGGAATAGGTATATCACATTGCAATAGTGGGTTATGTTTGTCACATTGCGATGTCGAGAAATGTTCATCGCATTGCAATGTTGAGATATATTTGACACTTTGTGACATTGGGTGTGTACATCACATTGTGACAATGGGATATGTTCGATACATTGTGACGTTTGGAAAAGTTTTGCATATTTGTGTCACATTGCAACGTGAGGATATTTTTGACACATTGTGAGGAGATGGATATGCTCATCACATTCCGATGACGGGGCTATGTTCATCATATTGCAACGTTGCATTGTTCGTCGGATAATGACGTTACTATGTACATCACATTGCGATGACAAGGATATGCTCGTCACATTGTGATGGCATGGCTATTGTAATGTTCCTGACTTGGCTAGTCTAGTAAACACTGCTAATGTATGTGTAGGATCAATGGTATACAAAATATAATGGTCATACAAATAATAAACGCGACAAAGGACTACAAAGTTTGTATTAAGATATCTCTGTGGATTACAAAATGGTCGAATGTTGCTGAATAAACTGACAATACTCGACTAGATCAACAAAAAAAGGATATTAGTCAGATATAGATAAGAAACTAAAATATAATACCAAGAATATGGGAGCAATTCGGAATCAATGGATGCGCTAGGACTATGGCAACTCTGACGGCAACTGTTGGAAGTCTGGAAAGTTCGCCCTGGTAGATATACTTCTCAGAATGGCCTGAAAATTGTCCCAAATGATGTGCCCTACTCTATTCCTTAGTACTGGTACCTGTCGGACCTCTCTACTGATGAATCTCGACCCCAGATGGATAACCCTGGGGGAATGCGCCCCTCTTCTTCTGGAAAAATGAGTCCTGGTGATTCCACAGTCAGAATCAGTTGAGATATGTCTCAAAATGACCACCTTGGTCTATTGGGAAATGGGTTGGAAGGGTTTCCTTCAATATAATATGATGCTCACTCTGGAACCCCAACTGTGTCCGCCAAAAGTGTCGCATGTCCAATTCTGGAAAATGCGTCCTAGTTGATTCCTCCGTCAGAATTTGATGAGGAACTAGGAAAAAGATGCACCTTTCCCTCCTCTCAAATGGGTCGGAGGGAAATCTCAGAATTCTCCCTTGATGGGGTAAGTCGACAAAAAACCCTCTCAGAAGCTGCACCCTCACTCTGGATGAATACGCCCTTGTTGTTGAACATTGTGTAACTGCAGCTGAATAATTATGGAAGACCTAAATGATATTCTCGGTGACTAGGGTGTGTCTCTCAACATCAAAATCAGCCAACTGGTGTCTTCTTCCTGGAATCCATTGAACTGTCTCTCCTGAGATGTGCCTCTTCTCCTCAATGACAAGTCATAATCTGCATAATGATGAATTAGGTCGCTGACCCTTCCTTTATATCTTTCCAAAACCCTAAATCATGTTGAAACCCTAATTCACTATTGACTTCCAAAACCCTAAATCA